>JABASH010000500.1:0-39207 GCA_019776445.1 Tomocerus maximus
AAAGCCTTAAAGCGAAAGTAATCTAAAAGTTTTTAAATGCAAATTTCTTCCTTGAACAATGTTATCAGAAAGTTGTAATTATGTATGTACTTTACTTAAAACAGAAGTTTGAAATTTCCTGCTATATCTGTCATGTATTGTATTATTCTTAACAAGGTTGAGTGATTGGATTGTACTTGTGTAATTTTAGAAACTTTGCTCGTTTTGAATTTAATAGGCGTAGGACAGTAGTATATTAGGACAATAGTTAAGCAATACTTATAAACTTTCCGTGTAGTTTGTTGCTGATGAACAAAATAGTTCTCTGGGTACACGTGCATTGTAAGAAAAGTACTTAGAAACTGTATGAATACCAATATAGTAAATATCGCCAGCACTTTAAAATAATCGTACCTAATAATTCTCTTGCTAAGCAGCCAATTATGTCGTACTTTCCAAATACCTAGTATTTTTGAATCGTGGGTTAATGATGAGAGTTTTAGGTCCATGTTTTTTCAATTTTCAGAAAGTAGATTGTTGAACATGTATAAAGTGCTCGTCAAAATGATTTTTCTTAGTATTACAACAGAAATTCTTTGAGAAAGACACCGAAGCAAATTGCAGCAAGGAAAAAGTAAAATAGAAAAATGCTGCTGACACTAGAAGCGGTTAATGCTTGCTCGCTCAATACTAAATTTTTGTATCCACATACTTCTGAACTGGCATTTGTGTAAGAACAATCAAACCTCTTGAAATAACGCCTTCTATTCTCCCTTTCTTGATACATTGCTAAATATTCCTCCCATTTATCAATAATTCCCGACTCATACAAACTCATTGCAACCTCGTTAAATATCGGGAAGAATGAATTCCTAGTGCATGTCCAATGAAATATTTTTGCAAGATCATGATCCAGTGTAGGACTGAGAGATGCATATATATTTGGAAAATAAAGCGTCACAAATGATACTAAGCGTTTCAAATTGTTTTCAGACTCAAACACTGCAAAATTATTGGGAATTGCAAGTTCAGGATCCTTCAATGAAATTTTAACCTTTCTTTTCTGCTTAGAAGCTGCAAAAATATCGAAGGAAGTTTTCAACTTAATTTGTTTTAGAATATATTCTAACTTGGAAAAACGTTTAGGAAAAGAAATGTTTTGCTCCTCCTTTGTATTCTTTATGTCAGTCAATATTTTTTTCAAATCGTCTGATTCTGTAGTCACCAACATTAGATTACTGTAAAGTAGTTCATTCAAATCATAAGGAACATGACCATTCCTTGGTTTTACTATTGTAGCAAGTAGTCCTGATTTATATGCTGTACTCAAAATAAGGCCCATGGAAATCCACAGGACGATTAACACTCTGTAAGCATTTTCATTCCGTGTTTTCACTTTGAGCACTTCCAGTTGACTTTGTTCTAAAATTGATCCGAAAAGCAAACTCGACACTTTTCCGAAAGAATTACTGATTTTCAACTTCCAGAAAGCTGTAGCTATTATGGCTGTTGCCAGACCAAGTATCCCGAATAATGTCCAAACTTCCCATTGGAATCTAGAAGCAAGAGCTACTAAACTCAAAGAGGATTTTTCAAAAATAATAGCAAAAGTAAAAATTTCAATTTTCGAGTGAATATGAATTGCATCATAACGGGTGTATCCTTTCCTCATTGCTGCATAGGAGTTTCTTTTCCTGATCGCTGTTGTGTAATGAAACTCCATTGCGGCACCGATGGAAAGTCTGGAAATGGACTTTGAAGGGTCTAGAGAAAAGTTCAAAGTTTTTGATGCTAGAATGGCTACGCAGATACTTGAGTCGTATCGTTTTCTTTGACTGGCGAACTTGCAGGCACTTTCGTTCAAAAACGAAACTCTATTGGCATTTGTAGTAGCGAAATGGGTGTGTAAATTACGATGATGTTTCATCCATCCTTTATCAAGTCTGGAAAAGTAATCCAATTTGTAATGGGAATTATACGGATCACTATCCTCAGATTCATCCTCCATTGCGGTAAGAAAATGCTTTGGTTTACAAAACATACAAATAGCGTGGATATATGCTGTAGAAATATTATTAAGCCGATCTATGATGAAAAATTTTGTCCTTGTGAAGAAATTAAAATTGTTCAACTTAGAAGCTTGAAAGGGAAGGCTCGACATAAACTTCCATGGGGGTTCTTGATTATGTATCACTGATTTAGACACAGATGAAATTATCAGGGAATATTTAGGGTTTGAATTAAGACTTTCAATTGAATTTGCAGAGAAAAAAATATTTCTCCATATCAGATGATTGCTATCTTCAGCATGGTAATTAAAGAAATAAATTTTTGTGTAGAACTTTAAGTGTCGAGTCTGATAGTAAGGAGAAATACTATCTGTTTGTAATGGTACCGAACCAATTTTAGGATAACTTTGACTGGGTTCCAAAGAATCTATGGTGTACAGCAATATTGGAGTTAGTTCCTTTGTGAAGAAATCAATTAATGTTTTTCCCGATTCCAAATCTGCATTCAAGTTTTTCGCATTTATTGTCAAATGCATTAAGCAGTTTCGGAAAATTTTAAGAATGTGTGGAACTCCTGTGCTATTTCCTTTTCCTTCCCTTTCCCTGTATTTATCAGTAGTCCAGCTGTCGAAACTTTGTATAAAACCAATATTGACACAAAGGATGAAAATAGATAGTCTCAGAAATAATATTATGCCCTTCATCTTCGCTTCGGCTACCATTTTTCCATTTTTATTTTAATAAACTATATTTGTCTCCGTATTGCCGTTACTGTCGCCAAGTCGCCATTACTGTAAGTAGCAATAAATTGCAAAGATTTCACTAGTTTTCTGTGTTAATAGTAATAGTAGATAGTGGTGGGTTCGAAATCTTTGCGGTCGGTTTTGGGTATTGATTAGTTAAATATCTCTGAAGGTTTTAGTAAACTCTATTATAGGTTTAAATTACATAGCAGTGTTAACGATAACTGAGCGCCATAAGGTGTAACGTAAGATATTTTTGTGACTGTAGTAAAGTGGATCAAAAGGACTATTTGTCACTGTCACAGTCACAAGTATACCATTTTTATATTGAATAATATAGTATCTTTCACTACAAATTCTGAGTAGTTCAACATGATCTAAGGTATTCATTTATTCATTCCTTTTTAACAACTAAAAATACAAGCTACGCATTAGTTTCAAACTATTATGTTTATTTATTACCATTTTATAAAGTTTAGACAGCAATTCAGGAATAGTGACACCAGCTCTGGCAGATAAATTCGGCTGTATGTTTGTTGAATGCTCTAAATCGATAACCTTATTGATTTGATAATTGATAACCAACAACTATCAAAGAAACAAGTTGTTATTTTGCTATCAGAAGGGAATTATTTTTGGCAATACAAATAGGTATGAAGAATGTAATGGAAAAAAGTTGAGTCCCGGAAATGCTATCGCCGGAAAATGCTAGTCTATCGCCGGAAAAAAATATATGATTGAATTATAATCCTGAAAAGAAAACTAAAATGCTTTAAAACATATTGGCCTAATCATCTAATGTATCTCTATTAAGCAGTTTATCGTACAATATTAGTAAGAATACTTTCCTTTTGTGAACCTATCAACGAATTAGCAAAAAGTGTCGGTACCTACTAAGAAATTGTACCCATTGTCTAGGTCTAGACTATGAATGACACTTATTATGATGCCTCGTGCTGCCTAATCAAAAATGCAAGTTACCGTACATTACAAATGCAAATCATTTGAACCAAACCTTTTTTAATTTCCAAGCATACCCATGATTTTAATACATGCTTTAATTCATAGTCAGTGGTATATGACGGTCATCAATACCATTATTCTGGCAAGAATATATAATAAAAATTACTAATTAAATAACTGAAAATAAACTCATAAATTACAAAATAACAATATACCAATACCCCAACACAAGACATTTAACACAAACTCAAGTACTCAAATGACTCTTAAATAATATACATAGTCTGTCTGTACTATAAAGCATTTATGATGTCTCTCTCAATAGTGCAAACTGGGTGCTAAAGGTGCGTAAATAAAAAAATAAATTATAAAGCTATAAATAAATAAATAATAGTACAAGTTAACCACGAACCGAATCATAAAGAATAAAGACAACAGTTATTGTTAATAACGGCAAAAATTATTTTACAGTCCCAAGACCCAATAACTTACACATATGTCAATCTGTGGACTGATACTGGTTGTATAAATATTTCTCTTGGTTCCAATAAGTACCGACTTACTGGAGAGTTTTTATATAGCTTACAAATTACCAGTAGTTGCATAGTTAGTTTACTTCAATGGAGAAAATACTGAGTAACTTATACAAATACTTATAGAACACACAATCACCAATTTAAGTATTTAAATCTTATATCCACTTTAGGCAGCGTAAACACATAATCCGGTGTGATATACTTATAGGTATTTTCATTTTTTGAAAAGGCAGTTTTCAATTAACAGTAATAATTCTTCAACTGTAGATAATTGCTAGGAGCCTCAAATTTTTGTCTTTTAGTTGGATCGTTTGTGGCTTAAATCTTTTATACTATACATGGATACAGAGAGCCAAAGGGTGTTTACCTCTTGATAATAATAATCTTAAAAAATTCAATATTATATGCAAAAATATTGCGTTCAGTATATATTGCTTCGAATATTAGTTAAACAACTCAATTTTTGATGTCTTTGAATATTAATTTTGTGATAGCTTTAAAAACGATATTGTCTTTAACAATTTAATGCTTAATGAGTTGAAATATAATGTACTACAGAAGATAATTATTATATTACGATCTGGTTAGTCATTATTATCAAAGAATCTCTTCTATTATTTAGTAACCTTTCTTTTCTTGGGTTTTACTCCCCAAGCATTTCCCAACCACCCATTCCCATTGCCCTTCAACACTCTCTTTTTCTTCTTGCTATTGCTATTTGTACTGGATTCTTCAGTTGAATTTTCGTCTTCATTTTCTTCAATTTTTACTACAGATACTTGGCGAAATATCGGCTCGAATCGGATGTAGTTATTAAGATCTTGACTTTTAGATGGAACTGGAACATCAACAGGGAACGATAAATCTTCCGCAGATTTGGAATCGACCTCAGAAGGATTTAATGCTGTACAAATAGTAAATATTGTGTCGGTAGCTCGATTGTAAGGAGGAATTGGAAAATTTAGCTTTTTCATGACGCAAGTCATTACTTCGTCGCATTTTCCTACAAGAAGTTAGACAATTTTAGTAAAAAGTAAAATTATGACAATAAAAATGATGTATATTATATACCCATGTATTATTGAATAAAAATGAAAATAAAGTACCGTGAATTTTCAAAGACGCAAATTGATCCTTGGGAGTCCACTGGAGATTTACAATGATTAGCTTCGGTCTGTTGTTAGCCGGTCTATCCATGCACCATAGCCATGGGTATCGCCGTAAGACTTTCAAACTTGATCCAAGACACAAAATGGTGTCAGCTTTGTCAACATGATATTCAGCTCCAGGCCAATTAAGTGGCCAGCGTAAAGAACCTCTTTCCCCGAAGTGAACGACTGTATCTTTCAATTGAGATCCACAATTGTAACAATTTCTTCCAGTTCTGTGCTCGTATCTCCTTGTATTCTATTAAAAATATTATTTATACATAAACATAGTCTACTAACTTGATATAATAAAAAGAAAGTAAATAGGCATGCATCTTTTCTGACCTCAGTTACGTCAAAGTTTCTAACGTATTCCCTGTTACACGAAGGACAAACTTCTATGTACATATTCCCGTGAACTTCACTTAGAGAGGCCTTTGGTATCCCCGACCTCAAATGGAGACCATCACAATTTTGGGACACGACATGTTTTGCTATTCCTCTACGATGCAGTTCTTTGAGTGCTAAATGAGTTAATGTAGGATCGGCAGTGCTAAGAACCTTTTGTGGGCCATCTGTCATGCTATCCAAACTTTCTCCCTTTTGCAAACGAGTCCAAATTCCATTAGGTCCTCTGTAGTCAGGTATTTGCGCAGATGTGGAAATTCCAGCCCCAGTATAGATAACTAGGTACTTTGCGTCTTTTATGGCTTTGGCTAATTGTGCGCATTTTTTATCCAAAATTTCTTTAGGTTCTTCAATTTCTTCCACCCGTTCTTTAGCTACTAGTCTTTTTTGAATACGTTTCTTAGCTTCTGGAACAAGATCGGGAAACTCTTCGAGAGTCGTCAGTTCTTCAATAGAGAAATCCTTCGGATCCTTTTTGAGCATTTGTGTCAGCTGAAAAGTACATCAGTATAATAGAATCAAGTAAATTCAAATAATTTAGAGTTCAAGTAAATAAAAAAGCACATACCCTTTTCAAAATTTGAGCCTCGTATTTCTTAGTACAAAAAGTGCTTTGGGATTTCAACCTTTCAGATTTGCGTCCCCCGACTCCCATTGGGATCCTTCTTCCTGGAGGTCTGCCTACTTTCCTCTTGTGAGTATCTTCTTCTTCCGAACTTGATTCTTCATCAGAGATGCCATTCAAACTGTCACTCTCTTTATTTAAAATTTTCTCTTCAATATCTCCTAATTTTTGCGAATGTGAACTGCTCTGAATGGCTTCTCTGAGATCTTCTGAGTCATAATTTTCATTATCAGTCTCGTCAGAAGAAACGCTACTGCAATTTTCGTTTTTGTTATCGCAGGTGTAATTTTCTGCTTGCACCACCACTACTGTCTCTTCAATTATTTCGGTATTCATTTTTGACTGATTGTTGTTTGAGAGCTTATTGTTATTGCTATATGTTGGATCTGAATCATCAGGTGAACTCAAATATAACTTATCAGGAACATTTATTAGTAAGGCCGAAATATTTGACTTGAATTTTTCTACAAAAATACTGTTATTAGTGTCATCAGAATTTGTTTCGGAGGATGCTTTAATTGTCAAAATTATTTTGAAGGACAGATTGAGTGTCCATTGTCCATGAGATCAATCTTCTGTAATAATAACTTCTACATCTATATCTTCATCTAATCCAGAGTTCTTCTCTATCTAACCTTGATACAGGTTCCAGTTTACCCTGAGGCACAAAACAGAACACAAAACTGAAACATATGCATAACGTATAAAGTGGTTTTGTATGCAAGTGTATATTTTATGTATGACTGCGATACAAACATAAGTACTACATCAAATCAAATACATGTGTTGTGAATATATAACAATACAATTATTACAGACAAAATGCACCTTTCTTTTCATTACGATTTGACAAGACTTAATAATTGTAATTACATTCCATACATTTAGCAGCAACTTAAATGGGAATTAATCAGTAAATGAAACCATTATGAACCTCGACGGATCAAGCAGTGGGGATCGAAATCCCGGTAGGCCTTTGTCTCCTGGTCCGTCAACGTCAACGCAGGCCTCTGGAGTTATTATGTCAGTGCCTTCGTCTTCTGTGAAAAAGTTTATTTTTCGTTCCAAATCAAAGAACCCAAATGCCAGTGAGTTTGAGTACGACACTTTGGAAATCATTGTACCAGAGGTAAGATCGTTCTGCTAAGTAGTTTTAACTCCATGTTACAAAACATTCTAATTAATTACACACTTCAAAAACACAAAATTGGATATAGGCCCCTTGTGTTCTCTACCTGATTTTCATTGTAAAATGTAAACTGGCACTTATTTTAGATACTTTTAGGCATTGTTTGTATGTACCTATATTTACTGAACGGTTCAGTTTTTTAAATGTAACACCAAAAAGGTAAAATTAAGTAGTAAACAAAATGTAGTTTAAGTGCTTTGCAAAATCCTGTTCGGGTCGCATTACGGAACAGAGATAAGTAAGGTGGTAGATAAGGATTGAGTAATTTGGCTCAATTGTTTTATCTTTTGCGGTCAGCGATATTAAATACAATAAACTCTAATTGTACTGAATCAAACGAGGGCATCTGAATTATGTCAATATGAGTTAAATTAAAGTGTGTTTTTTGTACTTTGTAGTTCAGTCAGTCACTTCGGGTTCTATACAAATAATTCATTGATTTCTCCATCCTTCTAATAAACTAAACTAAGACCAAATGCGTATTGAGACCTGTATTTACTATGTAGGTGGTATAAGGTATATAGTTTAAGTTTACATTTACGTCTTAATGTGTGCCTACACTAATACCAAATGTACACTTAAACAGAACACAACAACAGTTGTATAAATACATGTATGTGCATATAGCAGGTGCTTGCTTCACCTTCAAATGTTTACAATATGCAGTAAGTAGTAGCAGTACAAGTACAGTATAGTATAGAGTAGTAAAAAGTATTGCATACTCATATCAAAAGGACAGTCCTATCCTAAATGTACGAGCAATTGTATTTCTGCATTCTTATAGGCATTAATTCTTATCATCTTACTACCTAAAACCTTAACACTGAATGTAAGTCATTGTCATTCTGCTGTATATAAGTATATCTAAATGTTTTATAATCCTACTCAAATGCACCCTGTGTCATTTTATCTGTCTATACGGTTTTCTTATGATCTTCAAGTAAACTTTACTCATTCAGATTCAGTGAACTACTTTACAGTAACGTGCTAACTGTTCTTTACGTAAATGTACTATTATTACTTATGGATAGTAAATAGTACCATGTACCTGTCTGGTCTGATCTGTACTTCTGTAATGCGATATGCGATGCATGTAATGTAAGCATAGAACTTTGAGCATAGCATGTTTAAGTGACTGCAGCATACTGCAAGAAATACGATATACCATTTGAAGTCTCCAAATTCTACTGTAGACGTAAAATATATAGCATTTGGGGGCTGAATGTATTGGTATTGGTTCTCAGTACAGGTACTCTAGATTCTAAGAAATACATCATATTATTATTAGTCCGTTTTAAGTTACAATAGTCTTACTTACTTCGTGTTTTTTAATAGCTACTGTTTTGCTTTCCTACCATATTACAGTACAGATGCAGGCATAGACAGTGACAGAACTATAATATAGCAGGCTTATAATGTTACATTACAATGATGGCTTATTTGCATTCGATTTTGAACCGAAAACTTCAAGAAAGCTTTAATATTGATTTTCTTCGTAATAAATTGTATGACTGACTGATATGCAATCAATATGTAAATTCATATGCAAGAAATTCGCAAAATCTCTTTATTTATGTGGACTTGTTCTTGTTACATTTATATAGAGACTACACGCTAGTTACGGCCTCTATGTATGGCCATCAGCACCGATATTGGCCTGGTATTTGTATGAACACCGGCAATATATTTCTGGAAAACGGGTAAGTGAAGTTTATTTATTTAATTCTTGATTTCATAAATATAAACTAGAATTTTGAAACTCAATTGTAATTTTTTAAATATAAGAGAAAATTAATATAATTGACATTTTAAGTATTATTGATTTTTTCCACATGAAATTGCATTATATTGTTTTACTTGGTTTGTTTGGGAATGACATTTTTTCAGTAATGAACATTTATACTTAATTTTGATGACTATTTGCAATATATTTTAGGTTTTAGAGTTGGGAGCAGGAACAGCACTTCCAGGAGTATTAGCTGCTTTGTGTGGAGCTCAAGTTACATTATCGGATTCAGCAATTTTACCACATTGTCTGGAACAGTGCAGAAGAACTTGCGAAGCAAACAACTTACTAGACAAAGTTAAAATTATAGGACTAACGTGGGGACTATTTTTGTCAAATTTAACGAAATTGAAAGATCAAATCGATCTCATTCTTGGATCAGACTGCTTCTACGATCCAGTAGTATTTGAAGACCTCATTGCCACAGTTGCCTACATCTTAGGAAACAATCCCAACGTAAAACTTCCCTTTTCTACTTAATACTAATTATTGCATAATGGTTTGAAAACACAAGGATCTAATTAATGGTTTTAAAATTATTTATAGGCCAAATTCTTATCAACATACCAGGAAAGAAGTGCAGACTGGTCTATTGATCCTCTTCTTAAAAAGTGGGGTCTACAGTGTAAACACGTTCCTCTTTACGACCTTGCAAACGATTGCAGAATTGACCTTCTCTCTTTGATGCAAGATCACACTATTCATCTTCTGGAAATCACATTGCCAAATTACGATTCATTAGACTTCTTCTGATTCCAGCAGATCGTGGGGTAGTACTTTAATATTCTCAGTGTTGCCCATTGGATCGTTACATCATGAGTGTTACATCTTCTCTTCGACAAGCCTACAGAATTTTTGTTGGGAATCTGCCATGGACAATCGGGTCACAAGAGTTGCGTCAATTCGGTTCATCTTTTGGCCCTACTTTGCACGCCACGGTTGTTTTTGACAGGGCAACTGGTCTGAGCAAAGGATATGGATTCATTACATTTGCTACTCGAGAAGCATTCAGCACAGCCACTAAAGGAGGAACTGGATCCCATATCCTTGAAGGAAATCATGTTAGCATTCAACCTGTATTTTCTAATAATACCAATCACCCTAATCCTAAAGATGAGCCTATGTAATTTACTATACCTAAATCTAAATAATTTGTTTATGTAAGTTTGCAATTAAATAGTGATAGTACACCAATAGCCATAGAACACATCTAATTATGATTTTGCATACAAATAAAATACTTAAAATATTATCTTCTGTTTACACTTTCAAGACAACATTATGCGCTATTCATAGAATTTGTGAGAAATAAATAGACTTTTTAACAAATCTTATTTTAAGCAAACTTTTATTGTTTCTCTGTTAGTGGGGTTAGTAAGCTGTCTTACAATTATGTTAGTTTGTTAATTTTAAGTGGTTTCCGAAATATAGGTAGAAACAGGCGTTCGTAGTTTTAAAAACAATCTTTCAAAACGTCCTTGTTGAGAATTATGTAGTTTAGACATTTTTATTTATTAGCTTTAGCGAGGACAGACATATCCACCCTCAAGGCCTCGTTTTGTGAAAACCATTTGCCATAATTGCCATTTTCGAGAGCGGAAAAGCCCTTGCGCACCTAAAATATAAAGCCTCCACAACCGGAAAAACTTTTCACCATATTTAGGTTCAAGCTTTGGCCAAGCATTAGTAAAATTATTCCACCAGCATTGTAGCGTTTTATCATAATCGCAACCGATATTGTGCCAATCTTCAATAATGAATAAATCCTCGCAAGCATCCATGATCTCCTTGTAGTAAGGGACTCTTCCGTTGACAAATATGAATTTACATGTAAATTGCTCCATGCGTGGTACATACTTGTCATTAATACCAATGTGATGACAAACAAAAATCCCGTCGTCTACCAAACACCGATTGACAACCTCAAAGAAGGTCCTGTAATTTTTTCTTCCAATATGTTCCATGATTCCCACAGCACAGACTCGATCGAATTTTTCGTGCATATCTCTATAGTCCATGACCCTTATATCCACTTTGAGTCCCCTGCATTTATCCCGTGCATATTTTGCACCTTCCTTACCAACTGTAATACCGACCACCTCTACTCCATGGTGTTCCGCCAAGTATTTCGCGAGGAAGCCCCATCCACACCCGAGATCAAGAACTCTATGAAAAACGAAAGTTGAAATATAATTTTGATCAGCTAGATATATTTAAATAGATTTTCTGATCCAGTCTGATTTTCAATAATATTTAATAAATAAGGTTACCTCATCCCAGGTTTCAGTTTCAGCTTCTGAGCAATCAATTCCATTTTTGCAGCTTGAGCTTCTTCAAGATTCTTCGCTCTTGGCCAGTAAGCGCAAGTATATTGCATGGTTGGGCCTAACATTGCCTCGTACATATCATTCCCTGTTAAGAATCAAATACAGACACACTAATAAAAAAACTGAAAGTTTAGATTGGGACAAGAGTTGACTGATGGATTTACCTAAGTCGTAGTGTTGTTCGCCAACTTCGAAAGCTTTTTCCTTTGTTTGCAGGTTAAATAATTCCAGTTCCAAGTAGAGTATAAATCTGTTGATTGGATTCAGATACTCCCTGTACATTTCTCCTTTCCACATCTTTGTAATCATTTGATCAAATTTTTCGCAATCCCACCAACCGTCCACGTAAGCTTGTCCCATCCCCATTCCTCCATGGGTGGCCACAACATTGTAAAATTTTTGATTGTGAACCTTGATATCCCATGGTCTGTTTCCATTCACTTTAATATCTCTACTAAGGAATCGTTTGGTGATGACACTTTTGACTATTCCACCAAATAGTGCGTAGATAGTTGACTCGATGAATTTATAAATAGAAATACATGTCACAACAACAGAGTAAGAAAACTCTGTTAGGAATCCCATGATAACTGCCTATCTATCTTTCCCAACGAAAGTCCAGCGAAAGACTGGCAATTAAAATGGCTCTAGCAAGGGAGTAAATGCAGAGTTCATTATTTGATCAATGTGCACCTATAGGTATTGTTACAATAAAAATGAACCTGTTTTAGCAATTACAAGTTACTTAAGTTCACAATATTCTAGCATTCACATAGGTTATCTTGCTAACGTTATAAATGTTCCTACATAAGTAATTTCAGTAATTTGTGCTTTAGTAGGCAACAAATAAGTTGTCTGTTTATGCAAAGGTAAATAGCCTTAAAACTATTATATAGGCTTCTATAGATCGACAATTGTACACACAGGCAGGTTTGTCCTCCTAACTGACACGTACGAAAACTTTGGTTAGGTACCTAACTCAAAAGAATGGTTTAAATAAAGGAGGACATTGCATCCGATTCAAAGTGGATCGGTGTGAGAAAAGGAATGTAGACTGGTTAAGTATTTTCTTGAGAATAAGGAATAGCTAACTCCAGTTAGAGTCCAGTTTTACAATTTGCAACCGGAAGAACCAAATTGAGCTGAACTTGAATGTAAACTTATTGCATTATGTAACTTGTATACATATTCAGTTATTCAGATCTATTTTGATTCAAAATATAGATTCCATTTCAAAATGCTAGAGGTTATACTCAATTTGATAAGAACTCCAAATTCCCGTAACTCCTGTATGAGAATTAAGTTCTGTATTGTGCATCAGTATTATCATGTAAATTCTCCATACCCAATTTCGAATTTCTCAACATCAGTGTCAGTGGATTTCTTTCGGTGTCCCAACCACCTTCTCCGAAATCGAAGAAAAGACGGAAATTAATGGCTAAAACGAATTTTCGAGTTTATTTGCTGAAATTAGATTACCTAAGAGTACAAAGGTCTGCATGTACAAGTTTTGCGTTTTGATGTTACCCATGTGAGAAGTTCTGAGAACCAAGAATGGAGATGAAGTACCACAGGTATTTCCGTCAAAACTTGTCTAGTAAGATATCAGGAATAAGGTACTTCTATAGGACAGTAAACAGGAAATGAACTCTCCAGAGTTTCAACACTTTAGGTAAATTGGGAACTGGGAACATGAACCGGTTTGCATAAATAACTCCGCGTTGAACAGTTTCCTGTTCAGTAGTTCTGCTGGTATTTTACGTTTCTCTATGCATAAGCAAAAGCACCTTTCATCAAAGGGGTATCCATCCATACACATCAAAAAGAAAAACCATTTTGCACAGGAATGCATGAATATAAGCACACATAGGGTCAATGTTCATTGTCCAATATCAATATCCAACATAGCATCCCATATTATGTCTACATTATTTTGTACACCATTTCAAGCCATAAGCGGATCTTTTATTCCGAGCATACAGGCATATTTTGTATGTTGATGTTGGTACACCGGGTACACGTTTACGAACAAGGGGTTCGTCAGTATATTATAATTTACAAAACGATATGCTCATAACATTGATGAAGCTATGCGGGCGGAAAATGAGAATTTGGTAGAGTCATCATAAGAAACTTTTGTTGTTCACGCCTTTGGGGCTGAAAAAACAGCTATTTATTTTCTAATACTAAAACAAAATAACAGTAGTCAGTAGGTATACTAGGTATAGTTTACATGAAGTTACATAATTCAGCGCACTTATTAATCATATTGTAAATAAATAAGTCCCAATATTAAGCATAAGATATACAGATATAGCATAGCTTTAATAGCCAACTCAATCTCACTATCTACATCTTGGAAATCTTGGAATATTTGTAACTGTTATACTACTGTGCTGTACCAAATTATGTATGGGTCTGTACTGTAGTCTGTAAGGAGAATATGTCGTAGATACAGATTTTTAATTCGCACTTTTATAATCGTTACGTTACAAACATTTTGCATCGAAGTGCATCAGCTAATGCTATAGTAAATGCTACACACTAGATTTACATTTTTAGTTTGCATCGTTTGGTATCCAAAACTGCTTGTTCCCCATGATCATTTTACCCAAGAAATCAGTATACTTAGTATGATGACAAGGCAAATTGTGCTAAATAGATTTGCGTGAGCCTAATATTATAGTCTGCTACTCATTGTACTCATTACCTTCTTCACAGAATTGGTTCTATTGTTTTTAATTGTCAACAACCAGTCTCTCAATTAGAATTACTTTATGGCATAACATATTTTGGTTAAATATACTTATATCGATATTTGTTGGTTTTTAAAAGACAGGTAAGTCAATATAAGTCAATACCCATTAGCAAAAATAGAAAAATATCGGACTTTTCCTAAGAAAGGCATGGTTGTATGGTGGGTATTCTCAACTTCCCTACCCCAAGGTTTACTACCACTATAGGTATATTATTTTGGAATCTATGAATCTAGCAACTAATGTAATAGCACATGATTTATTTTTTTCCATACCTGCTTAATTTATTGCAAAACTTATTTCCATTATCAAATTACTCTGCTTACACTACTTGTTTCTGACTGGACATTTTGACTTCATTTAAAATGGTAGTAGCACCTAATTCCATAAGATGTAGTCCTAAACTTTTACCTAGAGTGGCTGCATAAGATGAGGCTTTACTATGGTACGCAGAAAATTTTTGGTCAGCCACAGAAGTTAAATTAAACATATCTTCGTTTATTTCATTGTCATCTTGTTTCAGATTGACTCCCATGCTGTGACAAACGGATTTAGACCCGTCGAGATTCAATACAGATCCTATGAAAAAATATAAAAATCAGTAATTTATACCATTTTATTTCTGCGCATTCAAATTTTGATGATTGAACAGGGACAATAGTGGCAGAGCAAGGATTCTGGTGATATACCTTTAATTTCTAATAACTCTTCAAGAGTTCCAATAGATTTTATAGACGTGGTTACAGCAACTGGTACGGAACACCCTCCTTCCAGTGTGCGTAAAAAAGTTCTTTCTGCCAAGCAGCACATGTATGTCACAGGATCAGTAAGGGGTTGGAGCAGTTCTAGTATTTCGTCATTTTCCGAAGCACATTCCACAGCCAACGCTCCTTGACCCACTGCATGCATACAGTCTTCGGGCTCCAAAAACTGAATAAATACAGTACAAAGATTAGCTTTGAATACCAGTGAAACGATCGATATAAATACAAGTTTAGTGACATATGTAACTCGATATTGTAAAAAATATTCTTACTTGTCCAATCCTATGTTCCCATCCCATTCTTTTAATTCCAGCAGCAGCTAAAATTAAAGCTGCGTAGGGACCAATTGGATCGTCTAATTTTGTTAGTCTAGTATTTAAATTTCCTCTAACATCAATAAAGGTTAGATGAGGAAACCTGTTTTTCAATTGAGCAATACGTCGTAACGAGCTGGTCCCTGGAATTTACAATAAAACACATGGGGTCAGTAGATAGTTCTTACAATACTGTAAAATAAACAATTTCATTCCAAAATGAATCAGATACTTGATGATGAGAACATTATTTCCCATATAATCAATAACGGAATGTATGTCGAACCATGTTGTACATATGTATTTCATTAAAAATGAACTAATAATTTATAATACTTTCGTACGCACCTACATTGCTCCCCGGTGGCAAAGAAGCTAAATTTTGTCCTGAGAATTTAGTGTTGAAAAGTACAGCATCTCTTGGATCCTCCCGTCTACAAAATAGAAAATATCGAATGTATATGATAATAATAATCCAGTTGTTTTATATAAGGATATTTTTGTTGAAGAATTTTTACTTCGAAATAGCGGCTATGGAAAGTCCCTCAGGGAGCTGTGTGGGCAAGTCTTTTAGAGAATGGACAACAAAATCGATTTCCTTGTTCAATAGTGCAACTTCTAACTCTTTGGTAAACAAACTCTTCTCACCGATTTTCGCTAGAGCTACGTCCAATATCTTGTCTCCGGTAGTGCTGATCCCGACTATATTGTAAGAATAATTAGTCAGTTAAACTATAGTGCAAGTACAATAATTCGTATTCCTGCCCTAATACCTTACCGGTAGAATTAATGTGTATCAAAATCATAGATTCAGTGTTATTACATGGAATGGGTTATTTGAATGAGTAAATGTTTGTAAAAAGTATATCAACTCTACATTCACGGCTTACTTATTTCAAATGAGAATTGACGTTCTTTATGGACTTCTTCCAATTGTTGCACAACCCAATTCGTTTGTATCATGGCGAGCTGTAATAAAAAGTGTTTAAAGTGATTTACTTACATTAAAAAACGTATACATTTAATAGTTAATGTCAACACTAAAGGTCTTATAGACTACTTATAGGTATATATATAATCGTATTGAAATTGAGACTGATCGTTAAACAGCAGAAGGCTTATAGAAGAATACAGATAATTGCCTATAATAAATGTAGCAATGGGATAGTTCTGACTATAACATAATTTAGTAGTAAGTACCTATCCAATCCATTCATTTACACCACAGTCCATAATAATTATATAGCATTATTGAAATTTTTACTTACTTGACTCTTTCGAGATCCAATTTTGAATGTTTTTCCCATTTTTCCGGCAATTTTTCTCCTCTTAGGCCAAAATCAAATACTCTTATGGGTATACTAAATGACAATGATACGTGTAGTTTGCCGTTTAAATTTTGGTTAGTAATGAACAGAGTGGAATGCATGATTTCAGCACATTTTCCCAGGGTCGTTTCTTCCTTCATGCAATTTAAGTGTCCTTGGATCCAGGTTTATCTATAAAACAATATTTAAATCAGCATCAGTACAGTACAGGCAGAGTATACAAATATGATTAGATAAATCACCACAATAATAGTTTGAATTAATAAGCAAGAATTTGTAGATAGCAAATGAACAATAGTTAAGATAGCACAAATAAAAATGTCCTTTCAAATACAAGAAATCAATTAACAATAGAGGAAGGATTTACTGGACAAAAAATCAAATGATTGTGTTTAGTTTTTCTTAAAAATTAATACGTACCTATACACACTCGTGTAGTCCTTGGCATTCACACTCGCACTTATACACGAACACACAGCTATACGAATGTACTTGACAGTATGACAAAAAGCCGCAAATGTGTCAATCTGTGTTATCTATTAACTAAAAACATACTTCTGTAAAACTATGTACAGCTGTAACTATCTGTAAAGCCGGAATGAAGAGCAACATGCTTTTATATTAATTTTTAATACACGTAATTCTTCACATCGCAAATATCTACTACCCAGATGATAGCTACTAAATTGTGATTTATTTGTGTCGCCTGTGTAAACGCAACCTGTTGCTTACACATGACACCCATTCAACCCTTCCGTTCAGTACATTCAGCAACATCTTGTAATTGCGGCGAGCAAATGTAGTTCTAACATTTAGCAATGCTCTGCTTTCGAGGAGCAAAATAAAATAAATGTCTAGAATGATTTATTTTTAAGGACAAATACCATATCATACTACAATCTCAAATATGTTATCTGTGTAATATGAAATGTAATTCCTTAATTTACGCGAATACAAATACATGTAATAATTTTAATTCAGGTAATTTGATAGCCTTTTTCGCTTACTTGCTCCGCAACTTACCAAAGGGAATTAGTACTAATATGTGCAGAAACATAAGTGTAGAATATATAACTAGAAAATGGTTTGACACATTTTATATTAACATATTAGTTCGATTTATTACTCAAATAAACTACTTAAAGTATGAATTTTTTTTGGGAAAAAACATTTAGACAGTAGAATGCTAATAGTATTGACTAATACGGATGTATTTATTTTATAACGTAAATATTACATGTTTACACTTTACCATTTTATCTTTGTCAGATGGATTGATTTACATATTTTCTTTGTTTTACACATCATTCATGTTGTATTGAACATTGAACAGACAACGCAATTATTTTAAGATGAAAATTTCAATTGGGAACTGACTTAAAAACATTTCTTCGGCTTCTATTCATATTTAACATTCTCTGCATCCGTTAATTCCAATGAATTTACTACTGTTTTTATTGTTGATTACTCTTACGGATTATGCTGATGGGTACTGCCTTACAGAGCAGAAGCACCGGAAATGATCTCAATCAACTCGCGAGTAATGACAGCCTGTCTTGTTCTGTTGAAAGTCAGTTGCAATTTAGAAATCATCTCCTTTGCATTCTTGCTAGCGTTGTCCATAGCCGTCATCCTAGAAGACTGCTCGGAGCATGCACCTTCTTTTAGTGTGTAGAAAATGTTGGCAGCCAAGCTGAACTCATTGTAGCACTGTTGAACATCAGAATCCAACGAATCGTACAGGACCAACTTGGGAGCAGCGTTGATTAGCCCGTCACTGTAAAGTGGGATTTCAACGGTGCTGTATGACACGACGGACTTAAAGCGGTTGTGCACGATACTCCCAACATCAAACTTGTAACCGCAATCCAAAATTTGTTCAGCAACGCGGCCTGCATCCTGAAATAATTATATTAATATTTCTTTTATAGTTACCTGTTGTAATTAGTATTAGTAGTTTTAATAGTGCATTTTATTATCATACTTCGAATGTTGGAACTGTTCGGCCAATTTCTTTAGCTGAGAATAAGATATTATTAGCAAATAGACGCTGTAGGATCATTCTGGATTTGTCGCCAATACATATAACTTTGATGTTTTCAGGAGAGTTCAGAAGTTGTGTCTGTAATATACAAATCATATTCTTTTAGTCAATTTTATTTAGCTAAAACTTTCGTGTTTGTACGCTTATAATTAAAGTATAAACCAGCTTTAAAAACAATTTATTTACCCTAATAAGTCGGGAAACTGAAGAATGTATGGCACCACACAATCCTCGATCGGATGACATCGCAATATAAAGTTTATTAATTTTGCCCTCTTCTGGAGCTTTTACTTCCGCTTTTTCATAGAAGGCTTGAGCTCCAACTCCAAATGGCCGAGCAAGTTTTAACTCACGTTCAGCTCTGGCATATTTCGCAGCTGACACCATCTTCATGGACTGGGTGATTTTCTGGATATTTTTAACAGACTTGAGCCGCATAGAGATGTGTTTGAGGGTGGCCATCCCTCTGGATTGTTGGTTCCATACCGGCGCGGCATTGACCACTATCACCTTGCAAGGCTGAGCGAGCATTTTGTACCCTGCAAAATATTAAATTTCAGTCAAATTAAAATATTAAAAAAAATAGAAAACGTAGAGATAATAAATGTGCAATGTATTATATACGTGTACCTGCACATAACAGGCGGATTAAGTTAAGTTTAAATTGAGATTTATGTTAATTAATAGATGAAATAAACAATATAATTTATTGTAGAATTTTATATTTTATTTACATTTAACGTAGTTGAATAATTATTACACTCATTTCTTATGATTTTTGGAATTGAAAAATAATTTTTTGTATGTTTATTAAGCTAAGCGATTCGATAGTGAAGAATAGCAAGATATTTTTGGTGACTCAATTGACAGTAAAACCGATCGGCTGTTATGTTACAAGGACATTATTATAGCTATAGCCCCTTTTGGATTAATTAAAAGATTGAAAGTTAACTTCTTAGTTGAGAATTGAGACTTGATATTATATACAGACTTAATCCGAAAACCGGCCTATCTGCATTTTAAAGTTCATTATCATTGTAAAATTGCTGTTTCAATCGTGATTGGATTTTAAACCATCGTTATATTCTGAAGCTGAACATGTACTCCAAACGAATTCCATACCAAGTTCCAATTTTGAAGTTATAAGTTAGTTAGTCATTATAACTTAGTTTCCGCTTAACACTATTTCCTACATATATTTTGATAACGATATAACTTGCTCGGCAAAAATCAACATAATAAAGTAAACAAATAAAAAATTGCAGAGAAATAATTTGCAGCGTATTTGACCCAGATGGGTGCTGCGTTTAAATATTCAAGCAAAGCATTGAATTTATTAATATCAGATTAGAATGCAGTGATAATCTAGAAGATAAATCTAAAAATGAGATTTCCATTGTTGATTGTAAATCTTTTCCTTCCATTGTAAATTTTAAGTCCATAAAATAAATTGATCTGATGCATCATGCATACCGCTGAGAGCATAATAACCGACCAAATGTCAAATAGTATTGAAATGTATAGGTAATGGGGGTAATGGTGAGGACTTTACTTTTCCAACCTCGGACATTGTTATTTAAAATGCTATTCGTCAAGTTTTACTTTTAATAAAGTTATATAGAAAATTAACCTCGAGAATCATGAATAGCATTTTAAATATTGAAATATAATTTAATTTTTAGTCATTTAGTAGCTACCCTGAAAAACATTTGTTAATTTACGTTTGAAATGCATACTAAATATTTAGTTTCGGCTTCTACAGTACATTAGTTAAGTAACCTAAACACTAAACAGAACATTAATTTATTTAAGGACTTCACTTTCATTTACCGAAACTGTTAAAATTATAGTTAATTTTACTACGTAAAGAATAGGAAAATCTGTTTTTATTTGTCAAAAATACTTACCAAAATATCCGGGTAGAACGGCAAAGTTATTTTAGAATTTCCAACAGTCAGCCTTCCAAACCCGATTGACCCGAAGACCGAACACACCGCGACTAGGACTTTAGTGGACAGAACAGTAGACTAGACATAGCAAAATTCACATGCAGAAAGTAATTCTACTAGCCGGCTGTGGCGTATCAAGGCAGACGGAAGAGTATTGATAAGTACATCCACTGGTGGCACTACGGGCAAGAGTCTCAATCTCAACTCTCAATTCATCAAGTACTACACTAGAGGTTGAAATTTTGCAGTTTTGCAGCAATTTTTGCAGTATTTTCATACAATTTTTGATATGCCGGGGCAAAAAATTATGCAAACAATTGTATGTGAAATTAAGTTTAAAACATAGCTAAAGTTAACATAGCGTTCATATGCTTTTCCTCTGCGTTTAATGGAAAACATGCTTGAAGATTTGCAGTTAACTAAATAAAACTGATAACTACTCTACTTGTAATTGAAAAATGAATTGATTGATAAAATGATCACACAATACAACATTTACGACATTACACTTTAAACGTTTGGGTGACTTTAGTGTACTTTTTACTCATATACAGTTCATTATATCAAGGCAGACGGAAGTATAATACCTGAAAATACGAGTCTGTACATAATTTACGTTATTACGTATGCATTATTGAAATTAATTGTATGAACAAAGATGTTTTCGTAAATTCTTAATGAACATTTTTAGCACAAAGTAACCATTTGAGCGAATTCAATATGCGTTTCTTTTAATTTTCTACAGTGAAACATTTGTTTAGACTATCAAGTTTTTTGGTATTTTATAAGTACATAGGTCGTATACTTATAAGTTTTGCCATCAATAAAAGCTATCATATAATTAGCACATTTTTAATTATTGTAAGTAACTAAATGTCTAAAAGTCTTTTCAATTGTCTTAGTTAGTCATCCAATTGACACAATCCTGCTGTGCCCCTATTAATCCAGTGCTTTTGTGGAAGATCTGTCAATATCTTCAAAATCAAAACAAAGTTTGTCGAATGTCCAGTGGTGGAAAGAGTACCTCGTCTAGCACTCGTTTTATAAATGGGACAATCGTACACGGGTTTTGGAATAAATTCCGCCTACATAAAAAACAAACATTATAGTAACATTTTTATAACTATATAGGGGCAAAATGTAAAATTGATAAAAATGCACATTCATAATAGTTTGTGTAAAAATTTTCCAACCTTTTTTCCTGGTCGGAACCAAATGACTGGCAGTGTATCAAACAGAATCTTTGGAAAAGACTCGGCTAATTGGTGAGCTTTCCTATCCCAACGAGCTCCTTCAAGGAACAAACCCTGTTTATTGAGAAGAAACATTAGAAATAATTTTTGGTACGGGATTCCCCCTTTTCACTCATTTACACATTCTTACCTCAATCATAACATCATCCTAATAAACACGGAGCAGTATGCGTGAAAATTAAACAACATGAACTTTTGAAGGTGTAATTTATAAAGATATGATTTCTAAAACATTTCTAATGAATACATAATTTTAATGAATATTGATGATTAATAAATATTTTTTGAAACTTGATATACTTTGCAGTAAGCTCCATCTTCAGGTCGGATATCGCTTCCTTTCTCAAAATCTGTCACTTCGAATTCAAAGCCTAAATGATCAATAGGGATTTTGTATTTTCGGGCGTAATTTTGAGTGACACCGGTTAGAAAAGATTGTGTGAAGTAGAATCCGGAAAGCCAGAATACGATCGGAGCTCCTTTGTCAATCCAAGTTTGTAAGAAACTGAGACGAGCCAAAAGATCTACCACATAGCTTCCCAAAGGCTTCAATGAAGGATAAGATTTTGATGCCCAAGCTTTAGGAACCTTACCAATGAGCATACTTTGAAATACTTCATCTAATTCAGAAGACATAACTACCAATCCTTTGATTGCCTTTTGTACATTCTTCAAAGATTCCCGGACGACTTGAATAAGACGATTGAATCGAATAAGTTCTTGTCTTAAGACTGTATTCATGGAATTCATGTATTCCACCGGGTATTTCTCTTCGATTTCCTCCATATTGTAATTATTGGGTAGTTTCTTGAGAATATCTTTCGCAATTACTATAACTTTCTCCCCGGACGTGTCTGCACCTCCAGATCCAGCACGGAGTTCAACTTGGGTTATCAAAGCCCCACCAAGTAGCTGGGTAGTTTCCTGGTTTCCTTTGGTTATACTAGCATTATCATGCAGGCCAAAAACTTCTGGACTGGGATTCAAAGGCAGTTTTCTGATGAATTGTAGACAACTTTGATAACTGATATCTGCTGGAACTTTATACAATCCGCTTGAAGACAAAGAATATTCAGGATCTTCGATTAGATCTTTACAATAAAATATTGACAACAAGGAAGCCAGAAGCCGTCGGTCTTTATCATCAGTAACACGACCTCCGTAATTACATTCTCCGGTCAAATAGGTCAAAGCGTCAAATGGAATTGAGGTATAGTCATTCAGAAACATTTGTAATTGCATTATGCTAATTCTCAAATCAGATTCATTGAACTCGTAGGGAATATTCCACCCTAGAGGACCGAATTTCTTCCTCTCTTGCACCAAAGTGTGAAAGAAACAGAGTCCAAAGATCATTTTGTGCCAATTTTTTGCATTAGAGTTTTTCACTGAACTGTAAAAAGCTTGATCCGAAACTGGATTTCCTGTGTAACTTCCCAAGAGATTTGCCCTAAGACCCTGTGGGGCTTCGTTTGTCATTTTAACACTATTCTGAAGAACGGTAACAGGGAAATCTGGCGATGGGTAAGATGTTAACCAAAGTCGGAATTGAGGATTTGTTATATCAGAAGTAATCACATCTTGACAAAGCATTTCCAAAGTAGCCATCCAACTTATTGCCACATGACAATTTTGAAGAACTACCCACGTCCCGTCCACAATTGATTCTTCAATCATTCTTTGAGCTATCGGCCCTTGTCCTTGTCCAAGTGATATAGATTGAAGACTGCTACCAAATCCTTGGTCTGCAGCAAATTTGAAGAGACCAGCAATTGGATCGGCTCCCGGTGACAAAATGAAAATCAACGGAGTTCCTGCACTAGAATCTTCATAGGAAGACAACAAATCAAAAGGTGGAGGCTCTATGAATTCTTTTCCGAGATTATTCACTATGAATGTCTGAACTGCAGGAATTAATTTATCTGAACGGAAACACCGAAGAATTGCTAAACGTTCCAGGTCCTTCATTTTGTGAAATGGTTTAGGAAATGTCATTGTCTGTGGATCTGCTGAGTCATATAATTCTTTCCACTTTTTAATATACTTCGAAACGTGTTTCATCAAACCATCAAACGCTGAAACAATTTCAGAACAAAAAATTTGCTAATTGCCACAAACAAACATCAATATAAAGTTATGAAAATACAAACCTGGTAAATTGGATAGACGGACACATTCGGACCACGATTTTTCAGATAGCCACACTGGCGCTGGATTAGGATGAGGATTCTCCAGAGCCACACCTCCGGTCAATACAAAAGTCCACAAGTTCATGTCTAGAATACCTTTAGATTTTATAATGGCTACACAGAGTACAAACGAGAAAACCAACTTGTCCTTCTCAAAAACTGAGCGACACACGTTGCGATAAATTGACGAAGTAAAGTGATCATTTAAGTACTGGATCCTTAATGTAATATCATCTGAAGTTCGACTGTTTACAATACTTGAAATATACAGATTAATGAACCAAGTGAGAGAATACTGATACATAGGATCGATATTGGCTAGTTCTGATATGCAGAAAAACAAAGTGCTCGAATGAACTGCAACTGGTCGGTAGCGATTTCGTGTTGCGTCTATCTTTTTCTCTGTCACAGCAGACACAGATTGCTTTGCTAAGATTTCTTCAGACAATTCCTTAGAAGATGATAAGATCTGTATAGCAGTTTCATCTTCCAAAATGTTTCCTTTAGAGCTTGACAAAACTTCAAGAATTTTGTCCTCAATTGATTTTAAAAGATTTTTGTTATTCACCCCATCGACAACTAGCTGATTTTTCTGTTCCTCTAACTCTGGTTCCTCTTTAGCAGCGACAATACCCAAAAGCTGATCTTGTAGTCCTAGTGGTGTGATCATGAAGTTCAATAAAGTTACTTTGACAGCAATCTCAGGTAAATAATGTGGATTTCTAAGGCGAGTGATGATGTAGAATCGGAAATCTTTAGAATACTCTACGATACTATCTCCAATCTTTATACATATAATAGGGCCTTGCTTAAAAGTTTGTTTTAACAAAACGGGCTCTAAAGCTGGGTCCACATCCTCTCCGATATTATCCAGCAGAACAGGAATTCCGAGTTGAATTGATTGTTCAACAACACGAATGTACCCAGGGTCAGATAATTTGATTACAGCCAAGTTATTAGCCTTCTCCATATTTCTCACCCATTTGCTTGCCTGGCCTTGTGGGTCAATCATTAGTGGCCATCTTCTTGCATTACTGACGATAATTCCATTGTCAATCGAGAAGGTATCTATTGGAAGGCCAGCTAAATGCCAATTCCGAATTTTAACAGGGTCTCCGAGAGTAGCAATCAAAGAGAAAACATCAGAACAAGGAATTTTCTGACCCGAGCACAATTGCTGCCAATCAATTACACATCCTTGCCGAAAGTCAACAGTAAACGGACCTAAATACGCTACAACTGCAGCGGAAATCAAAACATCCCCAATAATATTATTGAGACGATGTAAGAGCATCGCAGCACCATCACTCCACCGTGTTTTTTCTCCACCAAGTCCATCAATCAGCTTTTCAGCTCTTTCCAACTTTTGGGAACACAAATCAATATTGTCCTCAAGATCTTTCTTCTTTTTGTTCATTGCTGCGTATTCATCATTTAGAGCTTGTAATTTATCTGTGACACCCTGCAACTGGGCACGTTTCTCGTTTAACTTGTCCATTTGGCTCTGTAATTCTCCTTCAGCTTCATTTAACTTTGCTTTCTTAGGTTCCACAATCTTTATGACCCTATCATATACTTCCATAGCTTTCACCCATTTGCAAAGTCCCTCACAAGCTGTTGAAACGTTTTTAATTATACTTGGCTCAAAATCCGGATTTTTGATAAATTTCTCCCTGACTCTTTTCATCGTAGATGCAGGAATATTATCTTTGTCATATTCCTTTAGTCCTTCAAGGAATTTCATATCTCCCAACATTTTCATTGAAGCTGCCCAGTAATCTTCATATGCTTTCCCGTTTGCATCCATTTTCTTGTCTGGCTTGATTCCCCTCATCACACAAATAGCTTCTAAAACCATTTTCACAGCTGCAGGAGGATTTTTCATCGATTTTACTACCGTGATATCTGCTGGTTTCAGTGTATTCAACGCTTGAAGAGCGGCTTCTAGAGCAGGAATGGCTTCTGCTAAATCATTTTCACAGTCATCCTTAATTGCTTGAGCTGCTGCGGCCGCCTATTTGAAAAAATATCTTATCTACTACTGTTTCAAAACAATATATGTACATAATCCGGTAATAGTATCAAAATAAATGGTAAAACACCTCATTTGCTAATGCTTCATCTGCTGCAACAATTTCTTTCGTCGCTTCTACATCCACGGTGTCTCTTTCGATTTTTATCATCAGCTTTTCTGTGGCTGCAGATGTTTCAATCAATCTCGGTTGTAAAGCTGTGAGTTCATCTTGCATCACCGAAACTTGTGAAGCAGCAAATTGCAGTTTATCCAAACCGGTGAGATATCGCTCTCGCTGCTCTTCGATCTCCTTTGTTTTTATTCCCTTCAGAGATTTAAAAGATAAAATTAACTCCAGATATGAAGTTGGTGTTACGTAATTCTTTCTATGTAACTGATTGTAGAATCTGAAAGCATAAAATTAATTTTCAGTTTTCATTCATTTAATATATCAATATTCGAGATAGGTACTTGAAAATCTTACTCGATACTCAGAAGTCGAATTGACTCGTGGAAATGTTTACACATTAAAACGCATCGATTTTGTAAACTTTCATCCATATCCAAAACTGATAAAAACTTTTGAGCTACTTTCTCTAAAGCATCTTCAGGCCACTCTGTAAACCAATCGATAGTGCAGCAGTTGATGAGACTTGGAAACATTCGTAAACGCTTACTAAAAGCATCTCCTATAGGTGACATGGCTAAAACGACATGGAGATTCGTACGAACTCTTTCCACGAAGAAATTATAAAGCGACAATGGATTAGTGTCTATTTTCCTGCCAAGTTCTTTGGCAGCGCCTTGCATTTTTTCAAGAATTTCTCCTTTTTCGTCAGCTTGGAATAAATTGGGAATATCTGATGTATTGAGAATCATACTGATATCTTCAACGAAACTCTCATCTTTGATTTGATTGTCGGAAAATAAGAAAACGGTTTGTTTTCCATCATTTCCTGCGTGTCTCAATACCCTTTTCATATCTTCTCTCCATTCGTAAGGTCCGTATGTTCTGCTGATTTCAATTTGAATGAGATCGTAACCTGCCATGAAACCAGCCATTTTCGTCAAACTTTGTCTTCCACTTCCACCAATTCCAATCAATAAACAATGTCCATTTTCTTGTTTCAAAACTCTGGCGATACGTGAGATATGTTCCATCGCAAATTTAAACAGAACGAGATGCATAGGTGTTTTCGTCAGCATATTGTACTCTTTAAGATACCCTTCCATTACATCAGATAACTCATCAAAATCCGTAACCTGAAAATGATTGAATTATAATAACTAACATTTATATATCCCAGAAACGATCATAATTATAGTATATCAAACTTAAATCATCACAAACCTCGTCGTAAATTTTAATATCAGCTGTAGGATCCATATAATCACCGAAAATCAAGTTTCGCAAATGTCTATCCTCTACAGGTTTTCCTTCTGGAGCTAAATGACCCAGCAACTTTTGTATATCTAATTTGAAATTCTCTAGAATAGTTTCGGAGACTAATTTAAAGAAAGTTTGTCGATCTTCATCATCAACCAGTCTATCATAGAATACTCTGTAAACTTCGTGGGACCACAATCTCATTAACTTTTGATATTCATGCAAATGGGTCGGTGGAATGAGCAATAATCCACGGATAACTCGAGCAAAGTCTCTCAAGTTGAAAACGTAATGGGATTTTGCAGGAGTTGGCAGGAATAATGAAATTGCTGATTTGTATACTTGCATTGTAGCATAAACCATTGGTCTTGCCCATCTCAAAATCTCGCCTTCGAAATCCTTTGCGAAGTGCCAGTCACAAATTGAAGTGAAAATTTTCTTCATTGTGTTATCATCAAAAGAATCTATGGCCAAGATGCTCAGATGACGTATCAATCTTGCGGTGACTTCGTTCCTTCCTCCTCCAGGAGGACTCATTGCCGTGACGAATAACAAATCCACCAGAGTTAAAGTGGAGGTGTCTTTTTTGTCGTACCAATTTCCGTGGTCGATATACTGTCTTAGAAGTTCTATTGGAGGTTGTGCCTAATTTTCATGCATGAAATTATTACAAAATTGTCTTGAGATAGTTTAAAATTCTGAAATACTTACCCCGTAAATCTCTTTCTGAGGCATGCTTAAATCGTCGACAAATATTATACACTTTTTCCCAATGGTCGGTCCGAAAACTCCTCTCTTCCGTTTATCCAATTTGGACATAATGATATCCTGGGTTTGATTAGCGCTAGTACGAGCAGAGAAATTGATAACATTTATAATATTCTTTTCTTTCGGGAGCCCAAGAAGATAATTCAATGTTATGGCCGATTTCCCAGTGCCCGTCGGTCCAAGAAACATTACAGGAATTTCATTGTTTAAGTACAGTTTGAGGAAAAACACTTGTCTGGCTGTTTCATCAGTAGAAATGATAAGATCGTTGATTTTTGCTGTGGGAGATATTTTAGAGTGCTCTCTATCAACAATATCCAACCAGAAAACCCATTGGTTGTTCCTTTTATCGCAGATGTAGTCAAAAACGAGTCCTTTTTCAGGAAACAATTGATTCTTGTTCAGTTTAAACCCTTTAGGCTTTGGATAATCTTTGTTGCTGCCATTTAACAATGGTCTATAGAAACCATCAAATTTTTCACGACTGTCTTGGGTAAGAGTACCACCAAGTCCCCAAACTAAAGCGAAAACGAAACAGTACTGAAGCCACACACTACTCTGTGCTACTTGGTCATCTGTTCCTGAATCTCCTTTCAAAAGGGATGCATATAATCTTGTAAACCCTTGAAATCGATGAAGTTCTGAGGTTTGAATGAAAAGTTTGCACTCGTGGCGAATGAAATCGAAACAAGGCTGGATGAGCCATTCGAACATTTCTTCCAAGATTTCTTTCTGCTCTTCATTAATACCTTTGGGAAGTCGGTCCATGTACGCATCCTTTAAAGGGCTCCATCCTAATTGTCTTGGCTCCATGTAAATCATGCCACATCGAGAAACTGAAATAACGAGAAAATCAGAAAATAAATTCAATTAGTACTTACGTAATTATAATTCGCAAGCTATAAAATATACCCGTAGCTGGAGATGCCTGTTCCAAATCAGCAGGCTCGAACATCATATTCATCTGTGATGACATTTGAATGATTTCCCCGGACATTAGACATAATTTTTTGTTATCATCTAGGACAGTATTCATGTTTTCAATCCACACTGCATCCACCGGCCCATCAAAAACTGAAGAGATCATCGGGACAAATATAAAATCACTTTACAATGTAAAAGCAATTTTTTTATTGTATTAAAATAACCGTACCAATCCATTTCCTATCGTCATTTTTATAATCGGAAGCATATTCTCTGAAAGCGTTAGCTAAAACTCCATCAGACCATTCATGGGACACCGGATCGAAGCACCCATAAAGTTGTCCCATTGTGATGGATTTTGGATTGATTATTTTATACTGAACTTTGTAATCGTTGAGACCCGGAGTTTTATTCACTTTGATATCAGTCAATGCAGCAGCTAAGCACTGAAATGATAATCTCTCCGTTAGTGATAAACTTTCTTTTCAATTTTAATATTTTCTATTACATGAGTTTACTTGTTTTTGTATCTTACTTGATAAGAACACGTTTTGCCACCCATTGCTTCACCGACGACCATCAGTCCATGCCGAACTGTACTCAAGAAAATATTGCATTTAGCTTAATAATAAAGTACCCATGAACCCTTTATCCAATTAATATCGCATTAGGCTTTCTCTGTCTTTAAGAATAATCTTGCTTACAAATTACGAAATTAAAAAATTCATATATATCTGCTATGTTATCGTTTGAATTAAAACTCATTTCAACATTCTAGACTGTTAGAATTTTAATTCATAAAGGAAGTAGCACTTTAAGGAAAAGATATCTCTTTAGTGAAAGTTTAAATAATGTTTATAGCTTTGCAAGTGAAAAAAACTTTCTTTCAGATGCAGTAGTTCTTTTTGGAGTCATACTTTAATGTAGTGGGCTAAATGAAAGGGAATTAACAATTTTTATGCAGATAGGTACCTAAAATCATCTCATAAATCTGCAAAGTTTTCTCCACGAAGAATTCTGTAGCCTTTAAGTTCCTCTTATCACAAACAACTTTCAGAGCTTCTACGAGAGTGTCTAAATCTGGTCTAAGCAGATTTATACCCGGAAACAAGTCAGAAATAATTCCTTCGAACAGTCTGTGGAAAAGGTTCAAAAATTAAGACCCTAAATCCATAAAAATTTATTTAACTCGAAATATATTGACGAGGTAAAACTAACTTGATGTCCTGGGCCAAAAACTTAGGAAGATTGACATCATTAATTGCCTTAAGTACTAGCATGGCTTCATTTTCATAAGGGTACTTCAGCTTCAGATTTCCAGCTGCAGTCAAAACAGACTTCACAGCTCTCATCCCATAATCATAATGGTTTTGGGAACTTAACTGTTCGCTGCACAACTGCAAACAAAAAGAGATTTATTACCAAACTAAATTCTCGTCAGATATTTAAACATTGTAGATCATTCCGTATTTATTATTCTGAATAACCTTGTATGTATCAACAATTTTTCCAGATAAATTACGGGCATCAACGAATCCCATGGAATATAATGAAATCTCTCCAATAAGTGCATAGTCAGGAACTGAAACATTAATTTTTACAAATGATTGCATCAAAAATGACCAAACTATGTACATTAACGGAAGTAGTGAAGAAAGTAAAGAAAGTTGTGAGAACAATGTAGTATCAAAAGAAGATTCAAGTTGAATGAATTTCATGAAGAGTAATCTTATGTTAAGAAGGAACTTACCCATCATTGCCACTGATCTGAATTTGGGAAATAAAATTAGAAATCAAATCAATCACAACACTTTAAAACAATACACGCTACACTAAAGATAAAATCAGTAGTACCTGAACAAGGACTTCAAATTGTCTGGAAGCTCTTGTCTATACAAAAGTCACAACATAATTTTCACTTAGATGTTGCAAAATTATACTACAAAAATCAAAATTTCACGGTACCTTCCGGCATAGCCTGGGTTCATGGTAATAAAAATGTTGCATGTCGGGTTTAGTTTTAATGTAGTCTCCTCAAAAACAAAGGTCTTCACTTTTGCGGCAATGGCTTGTTGGATTGTCAATATCTGTTGAGCCACCACCGACAACACTTCAAGTTCGATACGGTTGAATTCATCGAAACAGGCCCAAGCACCTAAATAAGATAATTATTTTAGTATCTTTGGTTGATACATACAAATGGTATGCGTATCATCGATAAATCAATGACTGTTTTAAAAATATAAAGATTGTTGCACAAAAGATGCACCTGATTGCGCTAAGCCCTTGAAGAATTTTCCCATTGCTTTGTAATCCAAACCTGAATGGAAAATACGGAAATTAATCAATGAATTTTAGCAGATTTAACTAGTAGTGCTAAAAATTCATCGAAAAATCAATTAAATTTAACCATCTGAGCAGTTAAAGACGACACACTGTTTAGCCACTGCTTTAGCAAGATCCTTGCTTGTTTCAGTTTTGCCTGTGCCAGCCGGACCTGTAAAAGTAAAGGGAAAGCCCAATATGTCTGTAAAGTATCTAATTGTTTAGGTAAATATATAAATAAAGGTTCGTAAATAATTTACCTTCTGGTGCACCTCCCAGACACAATTTGAGTGCACTCATTAACGTTCGGTAACATCGATCAGTTAGAGGAGTGATGACCTATTTTTGCACACTACTAGTTAATACATGTCACAGATCTTTGCAAAATTTTTAGTAGTAATGGATATTTAAAGAATTCATGTCAATGTACCAGTCGACTTGAGTTGCCTAAATATTCATATCCATACTTGAGATCAGTAGTGATCATTTTCACATGGACGTTTCCAGTCTCAATGTAATATCGAAGCTGACTGATCCAATTGAAATCTTGAATTGTCTCCACTTTCATTTTGTACAAACTTTCAACAGTATCTCTTGCATGAACAGCGATGACAATTAGAGCTCCCAGAGTAATTCGATTGCCCATATCCAGTTTTCCTCTTACGAGTTCGACAATTTCATCGATTTGTCCGTTACTCAATTCCAGGTATTGTTCCAAAGCTCCTACAATTGGAGCACATTGAGTACAAGTTATCATTGTAGACAAAATTAGGAAGTTAGAATTGTAGATTACCTCTTTCTATAGCATTGGATACTTCAGATGTCCAGAATATTGAATCCCCACAAATGATAACTTGACCCGGCCACCCGAGAACCCATTGAGCCCGTGGTGTATCAGCATAGGCAGTTACGCACCGTAAAATGACATCTTTCATTGAAATGAGCATTTGATGCTCTACTTGTAACAGCCATTTCTCCACCATTCCACGAGCTTCTAAAGGTTTTACAGGTCCACTGAAAGGTACCTCTTCTTTCTCAGCAGAAATCATGCCAGAAATGATCAAATCTTCACTAAATTCCAGTCTATGAATTCCTTCGAAACATTTCTTCAAATGTGGCTGAAAAAATGTTGATTCACATGTAGTTAACTTTATTCGTTGATTTCTATTAGAATTATTTGAATAATTACTAACTCACCTGAACCCGCAAAGGATCTTTAGTTTCACTGAGAATTTCCAATAATTCGTCGTTTGAAAGAAAGAAAAATCGTGGGAAGAACAAACGTTTTTTCTCCAAATAATCATTGAGACCCTTTTGAATCTCTTCGAGAAGGATGTTGGCTTCGTTCAAATCCTTGAGCATATTAGGGAAATCAGTTGCAGCAATCACACCTGGATTTTCTGTAGTATTTCGCATTATAACTCTCCACATTTTATCTACTGTTGCGAATTTCTTTGCTTCCGTAGGCATCTGCTTGATAATATCTGGCGAAGTAAAAATTGGTTCTAAATACATCCAAGTAGATTGTACTTTGATCCAGGCATCGAGAATATCTTGCATCGCCACTAGCTTATCTTCCCAACGTTTCATTTCCCTCTCCAAGGGCTTGATAAAAGGAGAGCCTCTCATCGTTTGAGCTTTTAAAATGTGATCGTCCAACATTGTCTGAATATCATCCAAAGCTGACAGAATGGTAACTCCCGTTTCACGGTATGGTATACATTCAAATTTAATATCTGCCCACTCTCCACGCATTTTAGTCAGATTTTTCTCCAACTGGAACTCTTTTGTTGCAGCTGCAGAGATTTCTTCCAGTTGGGCACTCATCTTTGCAATCCCTGTTGCAATCATTTCCGACAGAGTTGTTTCTGCGTTTGGTGAAAGGGGAACTCCCGTCATTTGGCTCATTTGTCGCCAATGTCTCTGAAAATGAAGGTCATTAATAATAATGAGCATGAAATACATATATGCAGGAAACAATATTAATTTATTTACCTCTCTTATTCCAGGATTGCAAATTGCAGTAAGCAACGGCATGAACTGCTTAAATCTTTCAATCTTTGATCGCACGTTTTCTGCAACTCTGCGAGGACCTGGATAATCTTGGAAAGATTTGTTCAACTTGTATAGTGTCTTCCACATGTTTTCCACCTCATCAGATATAGCTTCAGCATCCAAACCCATAAATGGACCTTCGAACCAGATTTTGTATTTCAAATGGAAATCATATGCAGTTGTCCACAGTTTATAATAGGGGTCTATTAGCTGAAGAGCGGTTTGCAATTCTGTAAAGGGACTTTGGTCTTGATCCAACAGTCTTTCTTCCTCGTTTAGCTTTTCAGCTTCATTTAATAACTTCTGCAATTCCTCGTTGATACCTTTCAGATTCGTGGCATTCATACGCATCTCTTCCATATTCAAGAATGGAGAGTCTTTGTTTTTGTAAGTCTCTAAATCGGTAATGATTGCTACTAATTTGGATTCGAATGTCTTCCGATTTTCTATCAATGCATCTTCAGCCTGTTCCCGACATAATTGCAAGCGCACGGAATTTTGATCAAATGTGACTTCCATGGCCTGTGGCCAGTAAAATACTTTCGCGTGTGTGCGCAAATCTTCACCTAAAAAAGTTTTAAGCCAAAACATGAGATTAATGCTTTCGAGAAACATTTTAATTTACTGCAGAGAGTTACGTTCGTAAAGGTGATGATCCAGTAGGAACAATAATCGGAGCATCGTTTCAACGATATTCGTCTTCAGTTTGAAAAATGTGTCGGACATGCACTTATTTAGGTAATTGGTCAATTCGACCAACTCGGCTGTTGTTTCTACACGGCTGCTTGTTTTTGTTGACATCTCGTCGAAAGTTGTCAATATACTGGAATAATAATTACGTTCGATTGATTTCATAGATTTTCTATTGTGGTGTATTCAAACGAATGGCTAGATTTAAGTCTTTTCTTACTAAGTAATCAAATTTTCATTTTTCTCCACTTCACTACGAACAATCATTTGAATTAGGTCTTCACACTTTTGAATCAGCGAATCGTTAAGTTTAGAGCAGTCTAATGCAAGGAAGTTCAGAGGAACAAGACGACGAAGCTCGTAAATCTCATCTTCCAGAGTTTGGAACTCGGCAATTTTCGTGCTCAAAAACTAAACAAAAATCATTATAAAACTATAGCAGGCTTAATTAGTAGTTTTAGGCTAAGTATATTTATTAAGGATCTATGTACTTTGAAATTCGGATCCTTTTTCAGAAAAGCTCTCAACTGCTCTTCAGCAGTGCCATCTAATAACCACGTGTACTTATCATAAGATTTCACGTAAATCTTTGGTCCTTCCAAATTAGCTCTGACAACCTCAGCAGCATCCTTAAATATTTTTTGAATGGAAGATTCATGGAGACTAAGCGACATTAGTGTGAAGTCCTTCTTATACAATGTAGGGAAAAGGACTTTCTCGATTCTTGGAATTAATTTACACCCAGCGACAATTTCAATGAAAACTCGGTTGAAGACAACCACACAATCAATAACAAGGCCAAGTGTCGGTACTTTGACTCTATTTTCATTAAGAGTCGGGAAGAAACGAATGTAAGGTGGTTCATCCGACGCCAAAGCACTAACAGATAGCACAGGTCGTCCGGGAAAGATATTCGGATTATATTCAGTCTCAGAATCATCATAAACATTTCCATCCTATTGATATTAAAGTAAATATTAGAATATTTTAATATGTAAAATATTTTTAAAGAAGCTAATTCAAAAGGATTACACTGTAAGTTTGGAAGAAAGCGAGTAGATCGTGTAAGGATTCCATGACCATCTCGCGCATTTGTCTTGACATCAGCGCGCTTACACTTCCAAAGAATTTCTCCAAATTGACCATTGAATCAGTTCTGGTCCTAGGAACTAAATGGACCCAGTCGTTTTTCATCTCAACAAAAATATCGGCAATATCTTTACACCAAGTTTTCATGAGGAATTCCCTTCCATTATTTGTGAGAGATTTGACATAATCAATAAGCTTATCAGGATTCATGGGCAGCTCTCCCTCAGTAAAATCTTTAACTTGAAAAAATCTCAATTTCCGGTATTTATCTCCCCAGAGTTTCATCATTCTAACTAATACTGGATGACAATTGTACAGATTATGCCTCATAGTCTCCTTGTTGACCGTAAATTGAGTATGCCACGGCACAGGTCCTTGAATCACAAAATTAGGATGCGGTTCCGGCACTGTGTAAATTCTTAGTCGGATTTTCTCTGCTGGATCCATTAAAATGTAATGAACAAGAGTTCTTTTCACGGCGTGTTTGAAGATCCGCTTTGCATCGTCTATCAGCATCTCCACTTTAAAGCGGAGAGACCGCATTGTGAGAAGACGTGATGGAATCCGTTTCTTAAGTTTGTCTGTCATATCATCAGGCCAAGAGATCACTTCGCTTTCAGGAACAGTCTAAATATGTATAAAATTGCTTATCATCAATTCAAATCAGTCATTTTCCACTCTAAAGTGGATACTTACTTCAATATAGTGAAAATATCGCTTTAGATCTTGTTCCGTTGGTTCCTGATGTTCTTCTCTTTCGTACATGAGTTCCATTATCGTCAATTGATCATCAGGGGCTAATACTTCGCTCATATTGATATCGTCCGATTTCCTATCGTTATAATATTAGGGAAAGAATATAAAAATTCTCGAATTGGAAATTTTGTGATATTGGGCACAATTATTTCATACCGTAGCAAATTCAACAATAAAGTCCGTGTATCAAGTCCTCCAACCATAAATCGACTATATCTCTTCGGAATATGGGATCGGCGCTTTTTAGCCAGCTGCTCAGTTTCCTTTTCCTTATCGCTTTTCAGAGAGTTTTCATCTGATCCCCGGTCGCTTTCGTCATCACTCAAATGATATTCCTCATCTTTACCCAACGTTCGTTTCCTCTTTTTGCTGTATTTCAGAGGTTGCTGCTCATCATAAATTGGCTTATAATGATCTTGGTTTATCGTTGTGATATGTTTATTTTTAGTAGGCTCCTCCACATTCTGTGTTTTCGTTTTGGCAGGTATTGCTTTCGGAAAGGGTCTGTAGGATCCGGTAAGTAGTTCCTAAGAACACACCGTAATACATAAAAGTTGTAGTCATTGAAAACAAAACAAGGCATTTGTATCAAGGAGCAATACCTCTACTGTCATAATTGAAGCAGCAGTAGTAGGTCCTTTCATAAGCTTAGGATCAACTGTTGGAGGAGGAGCTCTGTATCTGGCCTGTGACAACTGATATTTGTTTTCATCTTTCTTTTTCTTCTTGAGACCTTTCTTGGGGAAATTCAATTCTATCAATTTCAATTTAGCTACAGCTGGGGAGTAATTATTAGCGATGTTTTCACTAGGAGTTGCATTGCTGGAATCATTCTGTATCAAAATAAACATAAATTGAGATAGTTTTCAATAAGCAACCCTGTCAAGTTTATCAAAATATCTGAACCTTGTAGGGCGAAGCCCGTGTGAGAGAATTAAGCTGAAACAATGGGGGATATTCCACTTGGACAATTCCATCGAATCTTTCATCAACTTCTCTTGGAATTCTCGGAACTGGAGGCAAAGGAAGTAGCTTCTTTTTATTTAGTGTGTCCACAGCCTCCTCTAATCTTAATTCACAGGACTCGATACTCTGCCCATCGCAGGCATCGTACAACTCCCCTTTCTTCTTATTCATCTAGTCTGATAACTATGCGTTGTTAATACCTTTAAATCTATCCTAATTTATTATCACACACCTTCGTTTAGTAGGAAATGAACCGAAAATTCCAGTAATTTACCGCATTAACACCTTAGCATTTAAATTCGTGTGAAATTGGTTTGTATGAAATGCAATTCATGCAGGTGTGCGTGAGAAATACTTGTCACAAAATAAAAATTGCACATTCCTCTGATTTCATTGCTTGCTAAATCAATATAACATCCATGAGTGCCGTCCACCATAGTAACACTAATACCGGGCATCTCCGAACTTTCACTGATTTTGCAGAGATACGAATAAAGAAACCAAGGGCATACAAAGGACTCGACTGGGCTAATCGTCGATATAAATCTCGTTACTTTTAGCCTGCGACTCGCAAAAATCCTACAGACCCTCGCAGGCTGCGACCAAACGCGTATGACAAAGACTAATAAATATAGTACAAGTATGCCCCGTAGTTGTTGAGGAGGCTTTTGTATGTACTTAATCATCATATATGTTACCACAATTTTAAGAACGATGTACCCATTTTTATCGCATATGCTTTAACAAATGCATGCGAAGGTGCAGATGATGTAATAAATGTAAACCAACGGAAATTGAACATTGAAAATAATGGCCAACTGAAACTTTATTTTGGGATTACAATTTTACAAACATTGTTCCTGTTTTCATAGACAAAGCACAAAAACCAAATGCTTAGTGTAATTCAATTTTCAATTTATGAATAAACTGAGACTGATTTTCTCTTCATCGTTTATTATTACGGACTTAATTACTTTTACACATTACATGTACTTACTAATATTTTATTCCATGTATTTAGACTGACTATGTTCACACTTCTTTACATCAATTATTTTAAAAATGGTTTTGACATCTAAGGTGTGGGTTTGTAAGGGTTAAAATGGGCCGAAAGTGTAAACTAAGATGAGAAATTACTTTTTGCATATCCCATGTATACTAGCCAGAAGCCTTGGGTCGCAATACACCGAGTTGAGATACATAAGATAAGGTACATCAAATAAGTTTGTGTATCTACGACTTTATCACATACAGGAGAAAATAATATTTGGCCAAGAAATAGAATGAGCAAAGTAAAATTCTATGTAAAAGAGAAGAGATCTTTCGAGCTAGTTTTCATTTGTATTCTCTTGCTCCCATTCTTTGAATATTTTCTTGTTGACTATTGTACAACCTATAAAACGATATCAAGGCTTGTAAGATGCACCAACCATCAACATTAGGTATGTCATGTGGTAGGTTATATGGACATGGACAGCTACGGAGTTAAGTTAAAGGGCTCACTAGTGTACAGGCACCACTAACTTTTTTAATTTCACTAATATTCTAAGGAAGTGACATGGGCAAGGGGAACTAAATATCATTTCAATTTAATCTAAGTATTTATACTTAGATATTGTAGGTTAGTTATTCTTCCCAATGCCTTCATCAACACTTAAAGTTGGATACAGAGGTGGAATAATGTCATTGTGTTATGGTTTTTAGGTACATATTCAATACCTAATAAATCCTATTTATTTAGTATCTAGTAGGAAGGAAAGGTACAGAGAATTAAGGAAAGATTATTAGTAGAGGTATTATTTATAGTGTTAATTGCTAATTAACATATTGTATTTGTCTTATTCTAACAAGTAGAAGAGTTACATTGTTTATACATTTAATGTAGATTAGTAGTTGATACATATAGGATTACGACAATGTACT
>JABASH010000501.1:0-39163 GCA_019776445.1 Tomocerus maximus
TCTCGTGATCCTCCGTCCAGTTTTCTAGACGCTGAACTCCATTTACCAAAAAAAATTAAGATCTAATATGATAGTCGAAGGTGAGTTACGTGACTTGGTAACCCTGATTCTTAAAATCCATTTTAATGTTTTTGGAAGAATTTGTGGAAGTACAGTATCTATAGGACCTGTTTCCGTTGACATAATGGTGAAAAAAGTTATATCGACAAGTTTGGTATCTGTAAGTTCGTGCTCTAGTTACATAAACGTTGATATATATATAATCCAGGATGTGCTTTGCATTGTATTTTGTCTCTTCACGTCTCACTTCACTTAAGTTGTGTGACTGCTTATTTGTCGTTTTTAGCTCAGTCAGTCAGTCAGTCAGTGCTGTGTCGTTGAAATGTAGAGTGAACAGCTTTAGATACTTTAGCTTTAGTTTTGTTAGGGAGAAACTGCTAAAGAGTGGAAACAAATACACATAATAATGTTTTCTGCCTGCCATGAATACAGCATAGATGTACTTACTTATTCTCTTTATTCTGGTTCCAAATGACTATATGTCACAATCTCCGGGCTTTAGCTTTACATACTTCACTCAACAGTAAAATGCATTTGCTTCATACCTTACTTGCTAGATGAAGCATTTCATCTGCTCTGTTAACGGAAAGACGGGTTTCGGAATCTGGAATAGAACAAGTCTTGATGCTCTTCCTTTCTGCTTCACTGGTTTGACTTACATTAGTTTGGGTTTTACTTTTTCATGCATCCGTAGTCTCTATACGGAAAACTAGGCGAGATTTTGTTTTATTGGTCTATAGTAAGTAGAGAGGCAGTCCCCACTAGGTACACTTTTCTTCATTCAGTTGTAAAGCTTTTAAAGTTGGCTCTAGAGTTTTTTTGTCGTCTGAAACAAGTACTACATGAACATCATTCAGACTTGACTCAAGACATTTGCATCTTTTGATTGACAAAAAATTGCAAAGTATTCACTAGACTTTTTCATTGTTAGCGGAGTAAGTAATGTGAGCAGCATATATTGCGATCTTTTATTTTTGGATTCCGAGTTCCACGTCCTATTTCCCCTCTCCGCAAAGCAATTACACAAGAAATGCACTTACTTTAACAAAATTAACTGGTAGAATACTTGACTTTCTTACACGCCTACAACATTTCCCATCATTTCCACTTATCCGATCTAACTGCACAATTCTCATTTCTTACACTACCACATCCACCAACTCTCTAAAAGACAAAACTTGAACCTACTATACTCCAATATTTCTTATTAGGTACTCAGGACACAAACACTACGTGCCTACTAAAAAACAATAAAAGAGTATTGCACTTTGCTAGTACAGATTTAAGATTTGTATTGTACATTGTAATTCCATGTGGTTCCAACCAATCTAGTCGTAGTATTTGTGCTACTAGTACTATGCACTTTACTCAACTTGTTCCGTCCTCCTACTAGTTTGTTGGTAACTTACATTGCAATACAAAGTAACCTAAAGTACATACTTGTATGAACTACTTTAAACTTTTCAACAATGTGCAGTATTATTTGCTTTTTTCTATATGTGTATAAATAGTGACTGTGTGGTACAGTGCAGATAGCATAGAATCATATATTATCCATGTACCTATGTTACATAACATTTATTGAGTAAACTTTTCCGTAGTAAATTGTTCTTTTGAAAAAAGTTGGTTAATGTTTCATAGCGTATCGATCCATAATGACCTCTGTGTCGCTTCTGGGTTTTTTGCAGAGGTCAGCTATCAAGTAAATAGTTCAGTGGTACATGGAGAATAGCAAATATTAATATGTCTATGTAGTTTGTGTGGAGTAGGAGTAGTAGTAAGAGGATAGGAAGATTGGACTAGGTCTGGCTAACCCAATCAAATGTAATGTGATGTAATGTATGGAGGTAATCTCGTGTAATGCAACGCTTTCCTTTCCACACTCTTTCCTCTGGCTCATCTATTTTGGTTTTGCTTTCTCCTGTAAACAGTCTGTAGAGTCAGATGAATCTACTAACACTAAGTAAGCCTTGTCAGCTTAACAATATTGCCACAATGCGATGTGCATACAGGACGGAGGTTCATACTCATAAGCTTCTATATTTATGTAGTAGTAGTGCATAAGTACATTAGTAGGGAGTAATATGAGGCATAGGCTCAATGGGTAGTGAGTGACTACATGCAAGATGCCCAATTCTCTCTAAAATGTTCAAACAGAGAAAGTACATCGTAGTAATGTAATAGACAGACGTTATGTTCCGTTCCGTTCCACTCTACATTCCTTTCACGGCTCTTCAACATTTGAATAGAGTTGAGTTGAGGGCCAAGCCAACTTGTCTACTTTTATCTTCACTACAGATAGTATATAGTGGTAGTATACCTTAATCCATACTGTGCCTATATAAGTATGCATACACTCCTGGTCCATACAATTGCTATAATATTGCATGTTAGATACACTAGACACTAGTACTATTACACTGTCCCAGTTTTGCGTAGAGTTGAGTTGAGGCTACTTTACGTATGCAATTCAAATATCTTCTATTCAATTTAATAAGCTCCCTTTTCTATAGGCTTTCCAATGAAATTATCAAGAGGCACATCTTCCCCATACAAAGTATTCTCTCTCTCACACTCACATCATTCACATATACACATTGCTAGACTGGGGCAGCCAAATGGGGTTCACTTAACTTTGGTGATGTAGTGCATGCAACAAAGTTACACATATCTATATCTATTTAGTCCACTACGATGTTGTTACTTACAGAGTATCTAGATGTGGGCTCACTTATCATTTTCAGCACAAACTAAACCCAACTATTTAAGTGTGGTCTATGTATGTATACTAGCGTAATTGTATGCACATGCCTAATACTACGTTGGTGAATGCCCCTCAGTGTTTCCTATGTCCTTCTGTCAGTTCAATGCAAAGATACATCTAACATAATTGCCTACCATTGCCTCTATATTTACTATATATTATGTAGTATCTGATGGAGGTTGTGTAGGTTTATTCCGTTTCCATCCGTTGGTTTGGTCTGGTGGAGATGAGCCTGGGCTTACATTAAAATTTGAATGTTAAATGACATGAGCTCGATTCAACTCAACTTTGCTAAACTTTCTCGATTCCTTTTGGTTTACGCTATTACTATTATAATAATATCAAGTTAGCGTGCAAAACTACTTACACTACATTGCTCTCATTCCAGCCTTAGTCCTTGTATGTTCATTCATTCTTGTAAATTGTGACTAGCCCTAACAAGATAGGAGCAGGGTGAATTTCTATTAGAATCAACCTCACTAAGTATAAGTACCTCTAACTGCAACTGCTCTGACTAACCATTTGTAACTTACCAAAGTTCGAAGACAAGGATAAATATTTAACTCGAATGAAACCTTGCTAAAATATAAAATGAAATGCATGCATACCTATTGTGCACTATATATTTATGTACTGCTCCATACCTTAAAGTATGTACATACATAGTGAAGTGTATGAAATGGATTTAGTTAAGTAGCAGAATTAAGTTTAGCTTGTAGGTATGTAGTATGCAGTTTAATGATGATTTGCATACCTTGGATTTTAGATCCTTTATATTCTATTCTCCAGTGCATTAGCGTTGACACAGCTTCGAGTAAAATAAAATCACAATCAAATTTATCTGCTTGTCTTTAGTACATTCCCCTTTCGACAGAACAATTGACTCTAGTAGAACAATGCATTTTAATGCAAACGAGCGAATGAAATGCGTAAGTCTTGTTTTTATCATGTACACTGCACCGTTCTTTAGTGCTACTTAAAATGTGTATACTTAGAATATGCTTGTGCACATGTACAGGTAGTAGATTTGATATGAAAACATATTTCCTCCTTCTGTAGTTATTAATTCTTAGCCATAAGGTTATATGTGCCATAAACTAATTGCGAATTTGTTGGGGAAATAAGAGTGCGGAGTAAACAAGTAGGAGCGGCGGGTATTTTATAGTGTGAGACAATACGAAAGCAGTGGAGAAAGTCAACAAAGGATGAAAGTTGACAAGTGTGGATGGTTGGTCTAGTCCCTAGGATTTTATGGCAGAAAGAAGAAACAACAGGAGAAGAACGTTTTATTCGTGCTGGAGAAAGTAAAAGGGAAAGCGTTGAATAGAATGAGATGGTGGATTATGTAAAAGTGATGGGATTAAAGTAGGGCAAGAAAGACTGAGGATGAGGGCAACAGTAGAGGATAATTAAATGAGGTTTCCTCCGACGAGCTGATGGCGGTCTCGTCTCTGGGATATTGGGATGGGAGTTGTTTTCGAGTCGCTCGACTTGTCAGCAAAAGCACGGCAAGGCCGCGCTAAGCAAAATAAAGTAAAGCAAAACACGCCATGGCAAAGCAATGCAATGAAACTTAACTAGACTATGCACCGAACTACACTCTTTGGCTAAGTATATTGTGCTTAGGTCTACAGTGGTATATATTGAATCTCTATTGTGTATCCTAGAAGACACTAGACTCTCCCTTTCTTTATTGCTTTAGTATCAGGCATTTTCTATTGTGCTCTCCTGCTTTGTATGGCAACAAAACTGGGGTAGGAGTGAAAGTTCTTCTATTTCACTTACCTAGTTATTGCTAGATGCGAGAACTTGTTCATCGACTCCGCTGATAGAGTTTGCAGCGCACATTTTGTCTCTTTAGGTTAGAGAAAGGTGTATCGCCGCCATACACATTCCATAATACAAATAAAGATGACACTCTACCCTAGGTCATGCCATAAACCATATAGATACCCGACTAGCACAATAGACCTCCTTACTTGGCCATTGCTCAAATCTGATGTGATTCTATGTAGGCGGGTAGCAGCCAACTGATTTTTATTTTCATCATACCAAAGAATAACATCGGAGACATTCTCCCGCCCGCTCTCCTTTATTTGGAGAAAGGCTCTGCAGAAGGGAAATTGTGACAGACTAGTAAGATTAGACGTCTAAGCAGTTATCCCAACCAAACTAACAATAAGCCATGCTTCAGTAAATATGGAATGGGTTCGGTTGGGATAGCTAGCTTTCTCTCTGCTTTCACTTCTCCTTCCCAACTCTCCTTACTTTGTCAATGCTAAAGTAACTGTAATTCTTTGTTCCATTTCAACTGTTTTGTTCTACTCCCTTCCCTTTCCGTTTTGGCTGTATGTTGCGTGGTCTCCTATTGTGGTCGTGCTAACAGTGTTTTCCTACAATATAGCTCACTACTACACTTCGGTAGGAAACAGTTTGTGTTTTGATTAGGATTTCAATCCAATTCTCCGTTTTCCTTATTGTACCTACATATTTTATACTTTTACTACAGAGTATACTGCTTTGAATTTCCAAACTGCTTAGTATTTGCTATGTTCAAAAAGTCTCTAATGTTGTCCTGTGACGCAAATATTCTTCTACGTCTACACAAATAACTTTCTCCTATCTGATCTTGTGCGCTATTTTTGTGCTTATTTTTCTCGGTCATTTATGACTTCGCAGAACAGACTTGTTAATATTTATTTTGACTACAGATATGTAACTATAGACATAGCTCAGTTTATAGTTACAACTTACTTGTTAGTTTGTTCATGGTATTCACGTAAAGGAGGCTTTGTATTTCTTTTGCTTAGATAAGTTGCATTATCATTTAAGTATTCAATATTGAACAGCAGCAGAGAGAAAAGTACATAGCAGAATGAATTGCTCCTTTTCTCAGAACTCTATTTATTTGGAATAGTACTAATAGAATGTACTTACTATATTGGAAATACGAGACAATATCTTAGAAACCAATTCAAATAACAGCTAGCATAGAATATACAAATCGCTTCGTATTACTGAGCATTGAATTGCTCCGCATCATTTCGTTTACTTCGGCTCAATTCACCCACTCAGTTTGGCTTCATTTCTTTACAAGGACACACTTGTCTCTCCGTTCTATCTATTTGATTCCATTCTTTTCTATCTCATGCATACATGAATGTTTTTATATAAATAGTTTGAGGCTAGGTGTGCATCTCAGAATTCGTAAAAATGTTTTTGTATGTGAACTGAGGATTATTCTTATAGCATAGCACTTGCTGCTGCTGCTAAGTGAGGACATGTAGGTATATTTACTACTACAATAGTAGATTTTTGTGTTTGTGCATCACAATAGTAGAATCTCTAGCGAAAAGCTATGTGTGGAGTGTTTATATGCGCAATATCAATTCTATTATTAGTAAAGGGGCTATTGTACCTTGCGCAAGAAATGGAAAATATCTGTTGTGTTGATTTTAGGAGGTAACTAACGTATATCCTACCTGTATGACTCAGATAAGCGTTTCTTTTTTGGAAAATATAAAACTCCAGAGTATGTTTACTCAGTTTATTCCTTAGAAACATGTCTTGGGAACATTACCTACTCCGAAGTATGAAAAGATCCCATTTTGTTTTCATCAGAGTTGATGGACATAAAAGGAAGGTGAAGTGAGGCAAAGTGTGTGTAGCCATGAAGTGTTTTACGTATTGCTTACGATTTGGCTTCTATGGATCCTTGGAACATTTTCTCACGTGTTCCTTCAGTTGGGCATAGGTCGGCTGTATTGGAGCTTGAGGAATGTAAATGGTTCATATGATTTTATATGCCTCCTGTCTAGTTTGACTTCAAGAAAAGTTTGACGTTTGAAAATTGGTTAGCAACTGGGAAAGTCATTTTTGCATTTTGGCAAAGTTTACTAGCTTACAGTTAGCGGTGGTGGGTCTGAGTCAGTTGGTGTTATAAATTTGAACGTGGAAATGCTAATTGAAGGAGCCGGTGGCTGTGAGTGCATGAATAGTTGATGACGAACTGTACTACGTATATTATTGGACCCACATATTTTATATCTTTACTTATGCACAGAAAATATATAGCTGCTATTTAGCTAACAAGCCCTAAGCTAAGGGAATGAACGCAGCTAAGCCAAGTCTCTGGGTAAGTGAACTAAAGATAGAGTGTGAGGGAAGAGGGATCAAAAAGACTTGGCCATATAAATAAATACACAAGCTTTGTATGCATGAGGTTGTATGCTAAAAATGAGTGTGTTAGTGTTATACAGCTAGGAAAAGATTAGACTGAGTTTTTACCGTACATGCACGTATCCAATGTATATTTTATAGTGCAAAGAACTCTTTTAGATTCATCTAGTACATAAAATAAAGGAAAGTCCAGTGCAGTAGGCCAGAGAGCAGTCCAGGGCAAGGGAAGCCGAGCCAAGGAGCAGATTATTATTTTTATGGTGGCGATGCACGCAGGGTCTACGAGAAGTGTGCATGTCCGTAATAATATTGGTATGCTGCCCAAGTTATGATTTAGCAATTTGAGCTGACCAAAGAGCAAAAATCTTGCATAGAAAACAGAACATACACAGTAGTTCCTTAGGTAGCTGGAGGGAAAAGTAGGATATGGCAAGGCATAGATACTTTAGTGCAGAGCATAAAATACTTGAATTCACTTGAGCCTTCTACACCAGACTTGCATTTACATTGCGGTATGGGACTGCGCTACACTCAGCTCCTTTCTCCATGCAATATTTAGCAATATGTACACTTTCCTTGGAAATTATTATATAAAATAAAGGCCAGGCATGCCAAACTATGAATTTCCTGCTAAAAGTGTAGCTTGCTTTGTATTTTTGTGTGTATGGCTGCACATATCATGACAATATAAAATACTCATAATAATCGAATGATCTCATTCCTAACTTTCCCCGTTTGAAACCTATACTGCATTTTCTTGTTTTATTTATTTTGTTGTGTCTGATGACGCAGAAATTAGAGTTCTCTCTCCTCGTCCTCTCCTCGTAGTTAGTCTGCGTGGATTGAAAAGATCTACAGAAATGAAATCACTCTTCAGAATTTAATAATGAATTCTTGCCTTGGTTTTTTGTGGGAGATTTTACGGCTCAACAGTTCAGAATGTCGTGGAATTTAATATAGTGGCCTTTTATCTCTGGGACAGTGAATCCGAAAGTCAAGAGGAACATCAATAGTCCACATACTATACTACTTTGTCTGACTATTGTTCTTTTACAGAGGAGTAAGTACACATAGTACGTATGTCTACTGATAGACTCTACTATACTATTTATCTTGTCAGTGTCCTTTACGATCCAAAGTATCCTATCCTTCGCCCTTCTTCTCACATTTCACTGAATATTGCATACCTACTAGTAACACAGCAATTCGATTCGGTCAGCTAGTCAATAGCATCATTTATATTTAGAGCTTATAAATACTACATACACTATAGTCCACTATTTATCATGCTAAGTACTTATAGTGACAGGTTTTCTATGGAATTGCGCAACTAAAAAATCCAAACATACTCCTGATTAAAATTCCTTCAACCGCTCCTGATAAGCAAACAGTCGACATAAAGATAGAGCTATAATAAGTGTATGAATTTCTGGTATAATTAAAATTCACACACATTCTCCGACAAAACGCACGTGCATGCGTCTGGGCAAATTCCAAGGTGTCACTCCCAACGTTCGCGTTAAGTACCTATTACCAAATGTGTGGAGTATAAGTACACAAACTCATTTTCACATTCAAAATGTGAAGTTGCCCTCTGTCGTTTTCCCATTCCTATCGTAATGACTTTCCCACTCCATAAGCTCTCTGTTTGTAAATAGCCGTAGCTCACGTGTTGCGTTCCACATAAATAATATGCAAACGCCAAGTCAAGTATCTCCTTTCAAATAACTAACAATACAAAATGCGCTGTGTGCCTCCACTGTTAAATATTCATTTGTCTAATGCATATAAACTACATGCTCAGTACACCATTTATAAACCCATAGGACTACAACAGTCTATATTAGGCACGTCTCTAATGATTGTCCCCTCTTGATCATGATGAATGATTGTTACAAAGCACTAGAGCAAAAAGTCTTTTGCGTATATCTATGTAAATACATGTGTCCTGACTTTTTCAGCGAAGCCAAGGAACACATTACTGTTATGCTACTCTATGTAACTTCTACTGATCTCCAGCAATAAGTTAAAGTGCATGTGGAGTATATTATTTAACTGCATTTCACTTTTTTATAATTTATGTAGCTACGAAAGTAGCTATCATTCTACCCACTCAGGCTCACACAGCATTTCATGGTAACTTCTCTGCCCATTATACTAGCAATTGAAGTTGAAGCAAATAAAGCAATGGAGATGGAACTTCTGATTACAGATTTACAAATTCCAGCACAAGTTAGTGTGTTGCCATTAGGTTTCCAAGAGGGAATAAATTGTAGAAACAGCCTGCACGTGTACTTTCTCTGGTATCAATATTCCTTCTGCATTTACTCTCAGAGAGGTGCAACTACATACAGATACTCTTTATTATTAAAATGCCCCGTTCGATACTTTCGATTTGGCCCAACCTGGGTAAGATATTGCGATGTTTAGAAATGTGCACTGAATTAGACAAATAAATCGATCAATAAAATCAGAATATATTTGATTCAGTACTTGTTTGTTTATATGTTTTTAAGAGTATAAGTAGTTCTTCAATTTATTAATTACCATAATAAAAACTATCAATATTTTTTATATGATGTAGATAAAATTGTTAGCCAAGTTTTACTTTTGTAGTATTTCCTACAGTACTATCCAAATAATCCAAAAGGCAGTTGATATAGGACTTTCACTTTCCCTATGCATACTCAATCAAAACCTTTCGCCCGAACTTTACCAGAATTTTGATCCAACTCGAACGAAAGGTAGAGTATTCATATGGAATATCACGAAGGAAGAGAAATTGCATATACCAAGGCACATTATACTAATTATAGGGATTATTATAAATTAAGAAATAAAGATTTGCTATAGTATGGACACATTTTGATCAATAAAATAGGGGAATTGGTTACAGGCAGCTGGAATTATGTCAGTTGTTAGCAGGTAAGCATGTCATTGGTGCTATTTTGTCAGTTTCGTAAGGTATAGTGAGTGTTATAAAGACATCAAATAATTAGTAGAAAAAATCTAGGTTACCATTAGATAGTGGGGGTATAAGTGTAGTTAGGTTGATATGTCGTGATGAATGTAAGGCTGTATCTGTAACTGACGATAAGTAAGACATGCCTTTCTGATTGCATATTTATAGGGCAAATAATTCATTTGTAGCGTACGTGGAAAAGAAATATTATGCCCGTCCGTTCGTTTCGAATGTTGATCTGCCATGCCATCTAAACAATGACTCCTCTTTCCCAAATGCATCATTAATAACACTTGTCATTCTGCCTTATTTCGTGCAGCATGAAAAAGGATATTAGATAGCTCTTAGGCTGAACAGACCGGATAAGGATAGCCGACTGAAATGGAAATGGTAAACCGAAAGGAGACCACATTCTAATATGAAAGCGAAAACTTGGAATCAGCTTTTTGTGCTGGGAATGGCTTGTGGCTATGTGATTTTTAAGTCGACATTCCTATTTCTACATCGTAATTGCATCTAGCTTTATTATTTCGTCTATTTACAATGGAAGCGGAGATGAAGGCTTGGAATTCTAGTTGAGTCTCACCTTTCGATGATTATTTGAAGTAATGTAAACAGGTCGCATGGGAGAGGTACACTTATTAGATACCATCCACGACGTGAATTGACATAGAAAACAATACAAACAAAAAGAACAAAACAGTCCGTCTAAATTTTGTTTCTGACTTGAGGCTCAAGACCACGACTTGCTCTATCTAAACTCTATCCTACTACATTCAAAACAACTTTGCAGTGCTATAGTACGACTTGTAGCCAGGTACATTTTCGTTCCCCAAATGTGCGTAGCTCTTGTTTTGCAGACAGTTGACGTAAAAATCGATGTGTCTCTAAAAGTACCTGCCTAGATTTATCTAGAAGGTACTCCGCAAAAACAGGGCACAGGTGCATTGCATATACTTTGGAGAAAGTCAGATAAAGTAAATGTGTCCTGTGCTGTGCGATTTCCTATTTGTCTCTTCATATGTATTTATGGGATATATTATAAGTGTATAAGCATATAGATCTGGGAATCTAAGGGGAATCTGATTATTTTGGGAAGAAGCGACTTTCACTATGTGATTTTAGATATCTTGTCCGGTTCATTGTAAGTATAATAGGAAGAAATTGAATGAAAAATATCGTAATAAATCTGTTGTGAAGTATGGGTAGGTTGTACCTTTGTGGCTCCCTTTTTGTTCATCTAGTGTATCAAAGAGATAAGTAGGGAGTGAAATAATTTAGAGTTTCTATGATATCATGACTAGCCATGTAATGAGAGTGGGTATAGTATATATGTAGAAATAGCATTTAGAAAGTTACCTTAGTTTGTAGAATGGTAGCATAATACTTTCTCCTAATAGTAGTGAAAGTATAATGTTGAGAATAATGGATAGCACATACAATCTACGTTAGTCATTTTATTTATCATCCGTTTTTTACTTGAGGGAATGAAAAAATTTACAATAGGGCAGCCACGAAAGTATTCAGCATAAAATGAAAATGTCTCTGCGCTTTTTGTTCTAGTAATGGTAAAGAGGGTAAGGGTAGTGGAGAGTATATGAAGCTTGTGGATTTTAGCAAGTGTGGGTTATGTAATATTGGAGTGGGATAATATTATAGCTATGTTACCGTTACGGCAGGACAGTTTTGTCTTGGATGGAATGGCATTGCTATGACATGGGCAAGTGAGACAAAAACTTTGAAATGTTTCTCATCCGCATTGCATTGTAAAGGCAAGACAAGACAAGGATGGGTAAAGAAAGCAGGAAAAGTGAGAGAGAAAGTAAAAGATGCAAATGAGGTGGGAGGCCGTTGCTCATCTATATAGAATGGACGACCTACTATTCAATAGAGCAAAGATTAGGTTGACTCCACTTCCATTTATTTCGTTCCTCCAAGGAGCTCTTCAGTTTACTCGACTTGTTCGCTCCGTCTTGACATCTCAAGAGGAAGGGAATACTCTCTCAGTGTATCTGTAGCAGCATAATAGTAGAACTGTGTCACAACTTCCTCCTATCATATGTACATACTATACGTACCTGAGTGTGACTATTGCACTACCATTCCGTCTTAAATACATTACATTGTGAAAGAGTTACAATCTCAGTCACTCAGTCAACCAAGCAAACCAAAGAAGCTCAGCTAACTATCTACTTCCAACATTCTCAATCTATACTATGTGTATACTTACCTACCTTACCTTTTTCTTATTGCTCCAATAATACTACGTATATAACTTGGAGAAAGTATTTTCCACGCCACATGATTACGTGAATGTTCTCCGCACAAATATACGTATAGCAACTTTCTCCATATAAAAGATGCTGTATACTACATAGTATGGAGTTCATGGGAGAGAAATGCCACATGACTTTACTGAAGAAGTTACCTATATGTTTCTCAGCTAAAGAAAAAGTGGAGACAATCTCATCTCAGAACAAGAGAAGAGATTATATTATGTATACTTAGTTTAGAGGGAGGAAATCTTAAGCGAACATTGGGAAGGCATATAGTGCATGTGAAGGTAGTCCTCTTCCCAGCACGGATTCTCATTTCATCTATCTAGTAGAGTAGAGAATGGCGTGGTGTCCTATGGAAAACGGCGTGGAAATCCTCTCTTGCACTTCCCATCACCTATTCTATGCATTACTTACTATGTTACCTATGTAAGTCTGCAATGTACATAAGACGCTGCTTTCTCCACTTTCTCTTCTTATTCTTTCCTTAGCTTTATTTCAAATCTGCATAGGTAGAGTTGGACGATGGTGGGTGAAAGCATCAGCATTCACTTTCTCCCTAGTAATATCAGAGTGGGCACTAAGCCTTTTCATTGCATCCTTTCTTCCTGTCTCTGACTCGTACAACTTTTAATATCCGTTTGCATTATGTAATAGCAATAATTATCTGACAGAGTACACCACTCTTGACCTAAATTCTCTAAACTTATTATGCAATTAACTTTAATACTATTTTACTCCGAGAACTTTTCAAAATTCTTCCTACAGGTTTAAATTCTTAATAACTTCATGCCATGAAACATTGTTCCTGTGATGAAATGGAACTCGCTGTATTGCACTATAGTACACATGCATCTGTGTGGTGGCGAAAATATCTACTTAGGTATGTAATATACTTTCATGTGAACACATAACTGGGTAATGTACTCATAGAAAATCAATGCCTCCATGGGAAACTTTATCATTTCTGAATTTTACTGACTTACTTTCCCCTAGAACTAAAGAGCTAAGGAGATTGCAGTTGCACACATAAAATTCAAATCGAAATGCCATCAACCCGCCGATATCCTAGAATGTAAATGATGGTCATTTCGATTTGACAATTCAGGATCACTTGACAAAACGTGCACACTACAGGGCTTTCCATCATATTTGTGGTATACTAAAAATTATTATGTCTAAATATCTACAAATGCATGAGAACGTACGAAAACATTTCGCTATCCTTAGGTACGCATTTAAAATTTTATCATTTTAAAAAAAATCTGTACATTATACAATACCTATAACCAAACAAATAATTTTCGTCAACAAATACACATTGAGGCATATAATATAAATAGTAGAATTAAACTCCTAGTTATTTATAATACAAAATCAAAAAAAATGTTTTACATTATGTTATTAGATTCAAAATTTAATCAATAAGTTTATTACTTTGCGGAGAAAATGATTTCTGGATCTAGATAATAATTTGGCATTCTATGAAACTGCATGTTGCGTTTAGGCCAATAAAGAAGTTATTATGCAACGCCCTGCACAAAGACAATATTCGACGATAAGGCATTTCTTTTTCTTGTTGAGAAAAGTCGCTCCATCGGAAATATTGGGATGTTGATGGAATGAAGCGAAGCTCGTTGGAGTAGACGAAATCAGGAGGCTATGTACATAACATCTATCTTTGGTTTTGTAGGTACTTTAGGCTTGTGCATCTCGTAAACTTTCATGAATGATAGCTTTGCGTGACAGGGAGAAAATCACGTCCTATTCGTATGTATAGTATCTCTCAATAAGGACATACATCGATTTTGTGCATCTACACGTATATCCATTGCATTGCTATATAGTCTCGCTACATAGTACTCGTGGTTCGTGAACATATTCTCAGTGATGCGGATCGGCTGCTGTCTTTTCTTTCTCCGCTATCATGGCTTTCTTTACTTTCTCTGTGGTAGTAATAGAAAGCAACCTGGTGAACATTGCACGGTGGATATCAGTTTGGCACTCGTAACAATTGTAACCTATATTTATGTGTGGTAGTGTGTACACAGAGAGGTGCACGCCAGGCTGCCCTCAATACAAACTTGTCGATGTTTATACATACGTAGACTCACGAGATATTCTAAGTTAGAAATTCCGTCCCTTTTGATTTGTTTGTTGAGTTTTAAACTGTTGATGATAGTAAATACAACTGCGCTTTCCTCTCGGCTCACTGAATATTCTTTGTTTGCTTAGCAGTTAGTTATGACAGTTGTGGGTTTTCATTTCGTTTATTTTTCATTGCATTGCATTAAGTTGTGATTTTATGGCTTATCGGACATGTTCGAATAAGTCATATAAACGTGAGGCTAATACACACGGCATGCCATGGCAGTGGACGGAAAGCACGCAATGAAATGGCAATCGTTGTAATATATATCGTTATTTACCTATATGGTTGTCTATATATGGAAATCCACCCATTTCCTCTCAGACAGTGTCAATCTTAAGTTTACCTTTTTTGCTCGGGAATTGTCTTGCCATCAAATTTTAACTGCCTGTAAAGCTAAGGAATAATAGCAAACGTTATGGTGTGTGGGTAGTGCAGTTAGATTTTTTATAGAGAAAAATATTGTCAAAGAACCTAACTAACAAGAAAGGAGGGCAGAGTTAAGTTATTTGAAATCCGCATTGTGAAGTTGAGTTTGTGAAAGAAGTGTTATTATTAAGTGCCGTTGTTTCGGATATGTAGTCTATAAGTATAGAGCGTATTCATTTTGGCAAAAGGATAGAAGGCTATATAAGATAAGTATATCCTCTTGTGTACATAGTAAAAATATATTAGACTGTAATGTAATATCGATCCACACATACATAAGTATATGTTACACTTTTAGTTACTAAAGGACTCCTGGTATAGTATAGTGACTCCTGGTTCTTGCGAGTTCACCTAAGGAAGTGTAGGATGAATAGTGGTGTAAGCATGGGACAGTTCACAACTGGAGCAAAGAAAAAATGAAGGACAGGAGAGGACAAGGGAGCCGCATCATTATAAATATGAATAGTATGTACGAGTCTATTTCTTTGCCATTTAACCACAGTAAAAATTGCATTTTTTCCTCTAGTAAAGTACCCTGTAGAGCAGGCAGAGGAATTTATGAAGATAGATAGAAGGGAATACATTTACTTTTATGCTTTGTACCCATTGTGCAAGAAAGGAAGGAAAGTCGGGCAAAGTAAAGTAAGGCACGCAGGAGAGAAGAGGAGAGCCCTGTGGTCGTCTCTCCTACTCTAACAAAGAATAAAATACATATCTCTACCCTTCATCTTGTAGTACTTGCTAACAAGGAATATTCCTTGTACAAAGACACACACTTACATGGACTGTGTGGCTATATCCCACCGTCGTGGTTAGTACTTGCACAGTAGGTACATGCATAATAAATATAAACCAATGGATAACCAACACAATGGACCTGCTCATCGTTGTTGATACTACATTAGATTTTATTGTGTAGTTAGCTCCTATCCCTTATGTGAATTTACAAATATATCGTTACAACTCCTACACATATGCATGCTGGTACAACCTCCTGAATTCAAATCAACTTACAGCATTCTGCTGTTCAGACCTCATTATATTAAAGGAATGAAAGGAAGGATTGGAAAAGAGAGATTAGGATTACACTGAACAAACATGCATTCTCTACTATCGTATATACTTACTGCTGGTATCCAGCCATTTATCTTGATATGTCTATATCTATATCTGCAGTTATGAACTGTAAATAAGTATACAACCCTTTGTAGACATTTCAATCTTTTACAAACTTACTATTAGCATTTAAAGTATGATTATATACTTATACTCTGTGCGTCTGTCTATATGTAAATACTATGTTAAAGTAAGTTTCGTTGCCAGTGCCAGACCACCATGGTATGTACAGACACAAACTGTGGCTAAGTTCTGATTAGTATATGAAATATAGCTATAATATCATCAGTCATTTCTATCTGTACGCATTAGTTACTTAGTGAGAAAGATTAACAAACGAGAGCAGGGAAGCAGAGAAAATCTAGAAATAGCATGGATAAGTTGCACATATTGTTTGAATAGTAGAATATAAACTATGACTGGGTGGACTGGAGTAATGCAATTTAATGTGATGTGACTCTTGGTGATTTCAGAGCCGGTGACAGAAGTAGTTGGGGGTCCAGATCTGTTTATTGATCGAGGCAGCACAATCAACCTCACCTGCACTGTCAAATACTCGCCCGAGCCACCCAACTATATCATTTGGAATCACGACAATGCCGTAAGTCTCATTCTATTTGTTGTTGCCCAACCTATTCTATTTAATTATGGTATTCATGTCAAAATCTTATTATAGCCATTCTGGAGTATTTCAACTCTTCAGCGTAGGCCACAGTGAATACAAATAGTAATAATTGTATTAACATTCGGTGCAAATGGCAAATGTAAATTGTTTGTTATTGCTAAATTCAATTAAATATACTACCTAGTTGAATACAATATATAGGCACACTAATTTATATCGCTCACTACTACAGCAAAGTTAGAGTACTATATAATACTCACTGTAATACGTACGTAGATGCCGAGACACATTTTCGTATCTGGGGATTTGTAAATAAGTTCTGCAGAATCGAATAAAACAAATAATTCGATAAGCCAATTTAAAAGTACAGACTATTGAAGTCAAGTCAAGTCAAGTCACTATTGAAAAGGTCAACATCTACAGAATGTTTTAACACGTAATACAGCTTTCTCTTTTCATGTACTGACACCTTAAAAGACTTTCAGTGTCCTAATTTTTATTTAATGGAAATTTTTAGTGTTTTTAGTAATGATGACAATTTTTCTGTGGTGAAATTGGCATTTACTACAAACTTACCCGGTTTAAAGAACGAGTCAACCGTGTTCAAATGACTTTCTCTTACCATGTGTTAAACCACTTGGTTAAAGTCATATAAAAGTAAAAAAAATTGAGAAGTGAAAATTTTGTACTAGGGAAAGTTTTATACGGAGTTAGCATAATAAACGAGAAAGCCACTGGATACCGTTGGCCGACTCATATTGTAGATAACTACTGACAGTTTGTACCTGTGCGCTATAAATAGAATCTACCACAAAGTATTTAAGTGATTTACGTACGTGTCCAACTCTCTGTTTGTCTAAAGAGGCAGTAGTTGAGAATTGACTAATAATGAAACGCAGGAACTGGGAATTGTTGTATATCGAGTGGCATTGACAAAAGTATAAAGATCTCCGGGGTGAAAGTCAAGTTGGAGAACGTGAATAGTATTTGTCTACACCTGGACAGAGCCAAACCAAGGAAACCAAACCAAGGTCTCGTTACCATGATCTATTTAATCTATACGATGTGGTATGTATTTAGATAGATGTTGATGTTCGTATCGTAACATAACGCAGGAATTTATGGCGGGTATTCCAGTAATAGCCTTTAAAGACAACGAGCAGAGGATATTTTGTATAGACGGAGTATGCATTAGCGAAAACAGAATGAGTAGACACCCAGCAGGGTCTCTACACATTTCATTAATTAGTCATGAGAACTCTCCACTCGACAGAGCAGAGATCCGAACGAGTGTAGTCTAACTTAAGTCCGGGAGACGACTAAGGATTGAGAATGTAGAGAAGAGTGAAATGACTTGGCTTCGGTTTGTTTAGCTTTGGCAGGCTTTTATGCTTTCTCTGCCGCTGACTGGCTGGATGGGTGGCTCGTTGGTGTAAAGTCAACTTCAACTTGACTATGATTATACATATCTAACTATACTGCTCTACTCAACTCAAGCACTATTAACAGACATGAACACAAATGCTACTGATAACTTATAGTAGTTGGACGCTCTTCCAGCCCATAACCACAGACAGCAGAGCATAAGCATACCATATTAGCCAGAATAGAATTGCATTGGCGAGGGAATTGAAGCTTAAAATGAAACCAACCTACCTACACACAGCACGTGGATATTCAACTTACATCCACTCTCTCGGCTCTTAAACTTACAAATATGCACCACCAAATATCAACTAATCTGTATAGACTTAAAATGCATGATAGCTTCGTTTGACATTTGCATTTTCTACCAAACCCACACCGAATCAAGTTAACTCAATAGTCTTCTGACGCGAAACAACTACTGTACAATTATAATATGTCATTAAGTATATCGTACAATACAGGGGATTTTCTTCAAACCTAACATAGCACAGCTGTAAATGTAATTTGTCTCTTCGCGCTTCCAAGTATAAATATTTCAAGGCATGTCACAACTTTCTCCAAAATAAAAAAATGAATTGAAAGTGAACAGAGCGGGATTTACAAAATGCATATAAATGCGACAGTAAAGGTTAGCCTAGCAAATAACATGTATATTTTTATCAGGTTAGGTTTTAAATGAGGCAAAACACTGACTCGTGCCTTAACTGTCGCAGCTGTATGCATTTTGTAAAAACCCGAACAGAGTTTAAGGGATGTAATTTACGACTGACTGTGTTCTAATCTTCTTAGGGTGCCGGGTTTAGACACTTGTAATGGTAAAGAAAGTTTTTACATACAGCTGTGCAATGAAAAAATTTCTTTTACATAATTGATGTAAAACGCATGGTACGGGGTTCAATAATGCTTAGGTGGGAATAAAGAAAAACTTACACAATAAAAGCGGTATGTTCACTTTTGGTAAAATCGCACTGTATTTTGAAAATGGTGTACTATGTATTAGGTCATTGTTAGGTCGCATTCAGCATTGTAACTGTAAAATGAAGGAAAACGGTAAATGTTCGATTATACTTGAGACGGTAGAGTGTGGAGAATAGGAAACCAAAGCCTTTGTCGTCACATTTATACTTGATCTATATGAGTGCCGAGATAAATTGAGTTTAATGGAATGGTGGTTTACTTGGTTTCCCTCGCACATCCTACGCGTATAGGGAACACTAGTTAGACATGCATATTGATGAATGAAAAGACTCCAGTTTCCAGAAAGAGAAAGTTGAGCTGCCTACCCACACATTTGATTCGCATGGTATACATAGATAACTGCTTCTACATACATATGCATTAAAGCACGCACTCAAAAGGGAATTGTACTTTCTCTGGCGTAGAGTCGTAGGCTGGAAGTCGTACGTATCTATTTATTTATTACATACTGAGGAACATTACATTCAATTGAATTACATTATGTATGTGCTTACATATATTTGTACTGTACAGATACTCAAGTGAGTGTAATACTTGTAAGTGCAAGCTTACGATTAGAAAGTCAATCCCTTTGTAATGTTCGTAGAATTTGTTTATTATGTATGAGTACATAGTAGTTACTTGAGTTGCTGGCTACACAAAGAACCAACAGCACGTCTATTATATACGGTGAAAGTTCCTATTACGATTTATGTCTTCTAAAGCTATTCCAGTAACAAGCTAATAAATGGCTTTACATTTTCTATATTATGTATCTACTTACTCTAATAGTAGTTACATTACATTACAGATGAAGTCGAGTGAAGTACACAGGCCAGGAAAGTTTGGTTCTTTCTTTTGTCATGTAATTTTTACGCTCAGGTGCCTTAATTCTACAGAAGTGATAAAGGACCGAGTGTTAGTGCAATATGAACGCAAAAGTTTCCGTTTAAGTCCTGCAAAAAATGTTGTACCTATAGCTTATAGGATGATTGCTTGTGCATATGCTTGGCCATAACGTAAAGAATGGCTTACTGTTTTTTTGGTTCAAAAACTCAAAAGAAAGCACTGTTTTTATGGAGGATGCCAAAATGTCATTACTGAATACAGATACATATACAGTAATACTGTAGTAGTAATATATCAATTCACACTTGAGGAATTTTCATTACCCAATTCAATACTCAAAAATATATAATGATTACATTTGTAAAGAAAGTTTTTTAAATTAATTTCTATGGATAGTGTATTCAACAAATTCAATCCACTTTTCCCAATAACTTCAAATTCCTGAATAGCACAAATAACTAGGCTATAAATATAGTCTATATATTTCCCAACCGAAGTTGTCCATAGTGCTTTTTCTTGATAACTCCATGTGAAACTTTTCCCAACTTCAACTGCCGACACCAAAATTTCGTTTGCGCTGATTAAAATTCTGGTGAAAGGTCAGTGAAAGTTTTGTATGGAGTTATCAGAAAAGAGAAAGTACTATGAATATATGTATGTACGTTCTTTCTGGCCTTTTTTAACTCAAATGCAGAATGCACCCCCTAGGTAAGTACTAAGTGGTATAATAATTGGGTTAACTACCTTTTTGCCATTTGCTATGTGCACTTGATTTAATACTCAAAATTTTGCAAAAAATGTGTGAGGTGGTGCTCACTTGTGGATTTACGGCACATAATATATTACTTGAGTGGTGTGGCTTCACCATAGAGCATTTTAGAACAATTTTAACTTTAGAAGTGTTTTCAAATTGGTATTGGGGAAATGGCATGATTTCACGGCTTTAACAAACTCATATTTCATTTTATACTGGGTAATTTAAGTGAATGTATAGACAAGAGAGTAAAGATATTTGGATTTAAGCCACCAAAAAATGGCCTATGAGAAGAAGAAGCATTCCTACGTTACTCTCTCACATCTTACATTACGTAGCTTCACATTGCACACTACTTTGATAAAATAACAAACGTAGTAAGGAGGAAGGGAGACAAGCCCATATAATCTGTTAAGTAGGCACATTCTACCTGGTGCCTACGTAGTGCACACAACTGCTACGTATTCAAGTATATAGGGAGTGGGAGTATAAAAGTACCTAGTTGTATGTAGTTATATGGATAAATGTGCACATTACATGCCTATGACAGATAATGTTAAGTAGAGATAGGAAAGGATGTTAAAGTAAAGGACTGTAAATGCTATCAATACTCATGATTTACCGTGAGCATCTTCAATATTCCCTGGGTTTTTGTCAAGGTGCAATTTCATAAATTTCAGTTCTGATCTAATAAAGTGCTCCCAGAGCCATTTCGTTTGGCTAGGTCTCCACTCCTTTTTCGCCTCCAGCTCCGAAAAATTCTTTCACCCAAGTTCAGAGAGGCAACGAGGCAAAATAAAGTAAAGGAAACTACAGATACAGAAACAAGTACCTCGAATGGGCAAGTATTCTAGAATAATATGGATGTAGGTATATTCGGTGGATTGATTTGGTTTAGCCAGAGTTTGGCATGGTACAGTTTGCGTGGAATGAGGTGAGTCTTGTCGGGGTTGTTGGAAGCGAGAATAACAACGTATGAACATATTCAGTTTTAGTGGATGTAAAGTAAAGGAAAAGTTAGTTGCACATTGGGAGAACATAGCTAGGAGAATATTGGGACGTAGAAACCAGGAATGGGAGTTTGGACGGAATGTTATGTTCCTTCAAATCGATTTATGTATTTTCTTTCTTAGGATATGTGTCTTGAACACCTTCACTTTTCCTAGCTTACGTTTTGCAAGCCCCTATTTCTTTTTCCTCTATTGCTGTATTATGTGAGGTGAGACTCCGCATTTTCCTTCTCTCTAACATAACGTAAAGGTGATTCAAATTGCATCCCGTCGCATCCACGTCTCTCTTTGTGCAAACCCACTGCTTATGTCACTGCTATACATTTAGACTATACTCTTACAGCCAACATAACTTAATGTGTATGTATATGCACACTTAGCCAACCCACACGTACAAAGTAAATGTAATATCTGTTAGTGACTATCTAGTGTACCTACACCAAGAATGGATACTGGAGTACATATGTTCAACCCATTTTATGGAACGAATCCACATACGTACACCTAACACCTAAAAGATAAAATCTGCCTACTAACGTGATATGAAAACTCACTCAGCTGCCAGGCAGCGTTTTGTTCTCGCTAAACGCACCAAAATACCGTATGGGTAGGGATTTTTCATATCTTCTTCTCAGCCAATACATATCTGGCTCCACTCTAAAATACTATAATAGCTTATATATAGTTTCAGTTTCTTTCACAGACTGGGGATAGTGGATAGTTAGACGGAATTGAATTGAATCGGATTTGCGGCATCTCTTTTTCTTACACTGTCTGTTCTGTATTGCCAATTGCTTCTCAACTCATAGCATGTGAAAGTAGAACATTCTACTCCACTACGAAAGAATAGGAGTATCATGCTAAAAGCTCACAGAATAAGACAGCAGGGAATGGTGTAGTGCAATAATAAATTCTTAATACTCATTCCTAAGTATTAGGCTCTATTACCTACTATCTAAGTCAGACAACTGAATACTCCGTTTTACTATAGATTTAGAACTTCAGCTTGGTTCTACTCATGTGAACATTTGCATCGATTCCTTGTCATGATATCTTACGCATTTACAGAAATATCACACGAATCTCTTATTTCTGATATTAAAAATGCATATGACAGAAATAAAGCGTCTTCATATACCTCATAGGCTCAAATACGGACAGTAATCCTAAACGCAAACGTGCTGCTATAATGCACCAAATTATAATCTTTTATACATTAATGTAACGATACATGTTACGTGACTACCCAAAGAAAGCTATAATTGTGATCCTACTGACTACTAAGTATAAATTTTACAATAAATTCACCATGTATGTTCTGTGGACGGTGTAACCAAAATGCAATGGACAAACGCATTTTGCAATGTATATTCCAATAATCTCAATCTCCCCTCTATACCTTGTCAACTTGTGTTAAGGACAGGCAAACATCTATCGAAATCAGATAAACTTAATCAACTTAAGTTACAATGTAATACAAATTTTTGTAACACGTCGGACTGCGTATATAGCGCTCTCACTCATACCATTATAGTCTTTGCATGGTTTGCATCAAGGTGTATTGGTTTGCATAGTGCATTGTTTCTGTCTTGTACTCTTATTGAAGCACTGCGGATTTTCTGTCTTATTTTGCCTGTCTCACTTTTAGTGAACTTCCGGTCAACCAATCAGGAGAGGTTTTAAATACATTAAGTAAGCTAGAAATAAGAACTCAGTACTCAGTTGTTTTCAGTAGTAATTTAGGCATTTGTGTGCAACAATTCACTCTACTAGCTGTAATTCATCAGTGGCATTTTGAAATCATAATAGCATAAAAATATAGGTACATAAAGTCCTAGTTTTTTTATCATAGTATTACACTACACACTAGCAGGCACTCAATCTGTTTTTTTAGTTGTGGATACTCCATTTTAGAAATCTCAAAATACTGCAATCCTCAATAACACATTACCTAATATTTTGTTATAATACTATTTTGAGTATTCCATGTATTTTAAATGGCAGGAAGTAAACGACAGAAAAATTCTGTTGCTTGGATGAGTGAGTTTTTCACGTGGACGTCTGAAATAGAATATACAAACGGAAATTGTCACCGCGATTTAATCAAACGAAGTACATACCATTGTTGTAGGGTTGTAGTAGTCAAGATAAATCTATGTACATTCTGGACTATTCGTGTTTCACTTTGTATACTGTATCAGGGAATACATACACCGCACGGGAATACAAGACTCCATACTCCATAGCCCATGTATTTACTACGACATGCATTCATATACCTACATGTTGCTACAACCTAGAAATAAATACACAACTATAGCTGTACTCGAGGTATAGTATCGGTAGTTAGTATGGTATTGAATGTGAAGTAAAATAAATGTAAATTCTTATATAAAAAGTAAGAAAAGCATTTATTGTTAGTAGATTTATACAGTATGCAATGGATAGAGTGTAGAACAAGCCATAACATTTCCCAGTATTCGCGGAATTCTCCCCTTTTACATAATGCCTACAAGACAGATTTGTAAAGAGAAAACTTTGATTTAGTACATGCCAAAGGAATATTCTATTCAAGTTTAGCCAAGTACAAATTTCCATTGGCAAAACGGATCTGGCGGACGGAGCCCTGTGCCTTGCTTATCTCGTTAAGTTTATCCACTTTCCAACTACTGGTATTTATCTCTCCTTGCGTGTGTACTGCAGTTGAACAATATCAGACTCTCCTATACACACTATGGCATCTGCTGTATAGTTAATTGTATTTAGTTGTCGTGTCGCATGTACAGCTACTACTGCTTAATACATGTTGAGTGTATATTGCTATGGTGGTATGGCCTATGTACAGAATGTATTTAGGTGAGTATTTTAAGAAGAGTGATATACATTTCTATGTGTAATGTGTATGTAGTAGATTTGTTCATGGAAATCAAACGTAGTACTATTAGTAAATCAAATTGTAGAGAAAAGGAAGGAATTCCGTTCTCTTCACTTCAGCTCTGTGAAATAATAATAATGGATCATGAGCTGTTCTCCACTCCATTACGTGAACCCAATGGCTCGCTTCTCTCACTTCCCTCTCAATCTCCATAAGGAGAGAAGAGGAATTAATTATGAGTAAACTCGCAAATTCACGGAGACACGGAGCAACTGCATTGCGCCATCGCAATTTAACTTCCTCCACATGGACCACTGCTATCTGTAGTAATAGTATTCTGTCCTGCTCTGGCATATCGCAGTAAGTATCCTGTTGTAAATACTTCTACCCTGTTACAGAACTGTAATGCATGGCCAAGGCAAGTCAACTTCTATCTAGGTACCCAAGCACAAGTATGCAAAATGCAATACGAGCCATGCCAAGGCAATTCTGCGAAAATACTTCTTCTTTAAAGTTTAGAGGACGATGGTTGTTGGTAGCTAATAGTTGGTATGCATATCATATAGATACTTTACTAATGTAAGGGTACTTACTTACACGCTCTTTCCTCATTCAGCTCTTATTCCAAGAACTCTCCGCTACAACAGATCTCACTATTATAAATACATATTATACTTACTTGCACTGTCACTATTTACTTCACAATGGGATGCCTGGGCAAGTCTTGCTCCACCATGATATCACACTCCAAAGGGAAAGCATTAGCATCCAATCAAATATACCTACATGCGTACAAAAGCCAGGAAAACATAACATAAGTAACATTGGATAAAAAAACGGGAGATAGACTCCTTTTTATATCTCTGCCTTGGCTCCTTCCTCCAGGAAGTGCAAATAAGAATAAAAAATCCGGGACTTAGTCAAGCGTTTAATTTAAGGCGACATGTCGTTAAGAAACGAAGACTTCTATTCTGTCCAAGTATACTATGCGGGAAAAGAAAGTTATACTACTCAAACTCTAGATCATATAGATATAAACTGAGACTTTCTCTATGAACAACCCACCTTTCTCTATGATGGTGGTATGTTAGAATGCAATGTCTTTACATTATGGTGTGTTTAAAGACGTGGAGTGTTTGTAGCCCTATCCTTGTATGTCGTTGCTACGTGAAAGATATGCATGGCTATGTTTTATCAGAGCAGATAATCTGGAATATAGTAGTAGTGTGTGCTCTTGAATTAAGCGAGATTGTTAGATAGTTACACGGCTGCCTTCCCTGCATATACGTATTAAGCTAAGTAAGGATAAGTATACGGCTAAAGGAGATTGCTGGCTCTACATGTTGATAGATAGAGTTGAAGTTTAATAGTGAAGGTAGGAAAGATATAGAGGAAGGGAAAGTCTGGTCTCTGATCACGGGAAGTTGGTCTGGGCATGGTGAAAGTATACAAGCGATATACCTTTATATAGTATCTGTACACAGTCATAGTTTACATGAGTCTACGGTCGCTTTCTCGTCGATTCTCTTCCTCACTTTCTGCTGCCTCGGTGAATTATGACCTGTCTTTTGTATCCTGCATGAATCGATAGTTGACAAATACGCTGGCACTCTTAGTTCCTTGTAAGATATTATGTACGCACACAAGTTGCATTTGGCATGCCATGACATGCCCATGGCTCGAATAACGTTTGCTCAAACGGCACTGCATAGGTAGCCAGTTAGGCAATGTCTACTTTGTACTCCTCTACATTACCTTTCATTCATACATTACGACAACTGGGAATATTAGTTTTAGTGCTTATATCAAAATATATCCGATATAAATATAATCTCCACTTTATTCACTGTATAGTACCCTCTATGTCATAAGACACTAGAAGTATGATGTACCAAACCAAAAGACATGTAGCAGGCAGGCCAGACGGTGGGATTTCATTTCTTCTCTTTGGCATCCCTTTACGTTCCTCCAGTTAATTTTTTTCATTTCTTTTGTAAATTGTGGCAAGGAAGACCAAAACCTTTTTCAAATGTATCCAACAACCATTAGTAATACTCTCTATACAGTAAGAACGGCAATAGACTACTGTGTGTAGTTAAAGCATCACTAAAAGGCCGTAAAAAGAGTCACATTTTGGTTTCATGGCTAATACCCCGATTGCTAATAACGGACACTGTCTTTTACTTCCTCTTCAATGCTACTACTTTTTGAGCTGTTGGATACCTACAAGTAAAGTCTTTTTATGTAGTGTGCTATTGATTGAATTTATAAAAAATGAGGTCATTGTTTAGAGCGGAAAAGTTTATGGGTATACATTTATGTGTGTATTCCATTTTTAAATGTAGCTAATATTGCAGAAGGAAATGGAGGGATGCTATAAACACTCGTTTTCCATTCAGGAGGCGAAGTTACATAAAATTCTTAGTTTGTTTCCACGCGAGAAAGTAAATCAAAGGACATTGTTGAATTTCATAAAAGGAGGAGAAAGTACAAATACATCCGAGGCAGTTTATTTATAAGAGTCTGTGTGCATACTTGTATGTATGTATGCATGCATGCGTGCCCATAATGCAGGAGTTGTGTACGAGAGAGGAGCGTGTGTAGATTAGATATGTATGTATGTTATGTATGCAAGTTGGTAATGTAGTAGAAGATAGAGGAGCGTCAAGTCAGAATCAAATGAATACATATACATAATGTGTGTGGAGTACTTGATCCCCCTTTCGGTTTCCTCTCCACTCCCATAACTATGTATTCCCAGTTTGGCATCCTGAAATATAATGGTCATAAATGACAGTGTACCACTTCCTCCGAATGATTTGAAACACTGAATGCGAAAAGTCGGGTCGATATTTCACTCGCATCGCGCGGAGATTTTTTGCAACCACTTCTAGTAGGTTCTCCCTAGGAAAACCCATCGTGTATTGTATCGCTTTTAGCATCTCACCACAGTGTAGGACGGGGAAAGTCCAAACCGAAGCGTTCCAGACTAGAACAGACCAAACCAGAGCACTCCATTTGAGTCTGTTCAGTTCTCCAGTTTTTTCTGGGAACGTAGATACGTCCTATACATAAATATGTATATATGGGAAATATAGGACGCAATGAAAATTGCTTGGCAGGATATAGAAGGGAATTTCGTCTTCCATCGACTTCCTAAGTACGATGTGAGATAAGGGAAAGTGAGTTGAGAGAAAGTAACGTAAAGTGAAAAAGTACATCCAACGCTCTGTCGACTGTGTTTTATACAATTCATATATCACGCTGCAACAGTATCTTAAGTCTATCGGAGAAAGTGAGTTCCGCAGAAATACCCTTTTTTCATCTCTACTAGGTGTGTACACTGACTTAAGGCGTATGGCTCTTGATAAGAATCTGTGACTGATGAGTTAAAATGCGAGTGACTTGACTTGGGTTGTCTTGTTTTCACTTTCTCCACCCAGGCCTATGCCAAAAACTTTCACAATACGCAGAAAAGTTTTAGCCTTATTAAAAGATGGATATTGTATGTAAATTATAATGGCTTGACTCAGTTCTCAGCTATTTCACAACTCACGGTGACAATGAGAGTGAAAGTCCCTTTAAAGTGAAACAGCTGGGAAGTGGATCAATGGAAATAAATGAAAGCGAATCTAGTTCGAACGAGACGTTTCACTGCTAAATATTAGACGAGACCGAGAAACACAATTCGGAAGGAAATGGAACAGCAAAGAATGTCAATTCCTCCCTTTTGTCGAGAAGTTCACTTGTACGCATTGTACAAGTGGCCACAATTGTTTGTGACGCGTAATGCAGCCTTGTCGTGGAGAGAGAAAATTCCTCGGCTACATTACTTTATGTTAGTGAACCGAAAAACACAGATACCTACTTGCACTTACAGCACTGTTCTCCGTCTCCTCTGATGCTGGTGAGTAATTACACAAGATCATTTGGCGCCTAGACATTCTCTTGGGAATCTTCAAGTCCCTTCTGTCAGTCTAACGAACAACTTTGCTCACAGTAAAACGTACACGTACTTATCGTTAGCATCACTCTATATAGACAGTGAATAGGAAAACATATAGATATACATGGTATATACAGATATACTTAGTATAGCAGTTATTTACTATAAGTAGAACATTCCTTGCTCCAGATTTTAAGAACGTAAATTGAAATGTCTCTGAAAAACTTTGGCAAACTCCATCCAGCCTAATGGAAGATGGATAGATTTCCATCCAACTGGTGCACAGATGATAGTTTGTCTTTTCAATAGTAGTACATCCAGATACAAATATATTTAGGGATAGAAGACGTGTGTATACGTAACAGAAGAGTTCTTGGCTTTTCGTTTGAACAACTTTCTTTTACTTTGAACTTGAGTTCTTAGTATAGATGTATTCTATTACTAGTATATTGAGTGTGAGAGGGAAAAGGACAGAAAACGTATTGTTAGTGATGATGAAAAAGTTGGCTGAGAAATAGATATGTAATCTATAAATGATGGGTAATACATATTAGGGTGCGACAGCCACGGTTGAAAAATCTTTGAAAAGAATCTAATCGAATAACAACAGGCGCAAGTTAGAGAAGACAGGAGTGGAGAAATTAGTAGAGACACGGCAGTGTGATTTATTTGGTGTGTAGCGCGGGGAAAGTAATAAAATCATGAGTAAGCACTGCTGGGGACGGATATATAAATTTATTAGTGACAGACAGCATATAGATTGTTATGTATTAGTTGGGAAGGTGTATTAAGTGCACCTTTGAAGATGAGAGAAATGCTGGGAGGAATTAATTGTTATTGTATTCCAGAGAGTTATTTTCACAGTAGGAGTTTGAGTAAATCATTTGATTCTTTCTTAAAATCGCCGAAAAGGACTGGAGTCAACTCATTAAATCCCGTCTGTTCTGGAGTTTCTTTGAGAGTCACTCAACATTCATCTTTGCGTAAGTAAATGACAGCTGGAGGTGCAGTGTATATAGTCAGATGAGAGTGAACTTGCTAGGTTGGCTGAATTGAACTCTGAACGCGATCCTCTCAAGTCAGTCGACTCGAACTAGACTGACTTTCATCACTTTCTTTTCCTTCCTTCGCCCTTTCGTACCATAAACTCTTCGGAGAGAAAGTCCAACTTTCTCCAGATGAATTCCTTTCTATTCTGAAATATAATGGCCCAAGTGAGTTACCTACCTTTCTCCTCTCTAATGCTTACTATGCAAGCAGTTGTGAAAGGAATTTGTGTATCTTCTGTAGCAACTCCTTTCAGAGCCCAAATGGATGGCAACAGGCTAAAGATGAATTGTTCACAAATCAATAAAACGGTTGAATGCCGAGAGAGAGAGTGCCTTGGATTCACGTTCGGTTCAGTTCAGCACGAGAGAATATAACAGATGTGGTGGTGACTGAGTAGGCACAAAGGTAGAATAGAGTCCACCAGAGAATTGTCTTGTCTTGGTCGCTTGCTCGACTGTGACTTCAATTCAGTTGACTCGGGCCGACTTGATTTCACAGTTGCAATGCATCCCACTGGCAATCTATCAGTATACTTAAACTAAAGCAAAGAAAACCGTGCCAAACCGATCCACTTTCTCCCAAACTTTCGAAAAATGGGTTTGAAACGTCAGCCTAAGATTTGTTTGTTTTTCTCAAAAGTTTGTTTTCCCTAACATACAAACATGTCTACCTACGTCCTTACAGTCTCCCTCTATTCTTTAAATAACGCCAGTTAGGCAAGACTTCTTGCTCTGCCACTCGTTGCTGAAACGGACAAACAATGGATGCTGTATCCATCTTCTTCTAGGACTTCCGAGGTAGCTCTTTAGTTTGTTAGTGTTGGAACTAACTTTGTTTTCTTATAGGGACTACTAGAATGCAATGTTCGTATGTTTTTATGAGTAAGTATGCATGGGAGAATGTGAACAAGACCTCATTTCGGAGTTGGACGTGCATAACGGCGACTACTCCTACTTTCCACCAACAACCTAGGCAAGAATGTCGTAAGTGTTGTTAACAGAAGAGAACTTCTTGAATTTAATTTAATAATATATTGCATCACTCACTCTCACGAAACAAAGTCAAACCATTGGCTTCTCTTTTTACTTTATTCTTATTAATCGTCTTTTGTACAAAGAAATTGTTCCACAACCATGGCGCAATAGAATACTACAGGAAATCCACTTTCCCCAGAAATATCTAGACATTTTTAGTTTTTAGTGGAACGTGCCTCTGTGGAATTTCAAAGCATCATACCTATGTATACTGCATTAGTAGATTTTCCATATGATTAAATTAATATGTAAAATTACGTAGAAACGACTCCTAAGACGCTTAGCTACCTAATACCTACTTCGATATATGAGAAAGTAACCTGAGAATTAGTTGTGAAGAAAAGTCTAGGAAGAATTATTACAAAGGATGAGTAAGTTGACTTAGAAAGCGAAGCGGATGAATGTTCGGATGTTTTGCTATAAGAAAATTAAGAATGGAATGTGAGAGACTTCCGCTTGCTCAGCGTTTCCTAAGAGTGTCTGATGTGCCGTGATGTAATAACAGCTCATTTTTGGCTTATTTCATTGCCCGCTTTCCCTTCCCTCTCTCCCATCATCAACTATAAATGTATACATTTTAGCATTACTCTTGAGGACGAAAAGATAGCATTTCTCTGCTTCTTCTACAGTCCACAGCCTCATTTAATCATTTCCAGAAGAATTTGTTGGGAAAGTTGAACAAGTTTTAATGCCACTTAGAGCCACATTTGCCTTCCCCTTACTTAACTTCCTTTTACGTCCCACTGTCGGTCTTCAGTCTTGACTTTAGTTCACTTGACTCCACCAGATAAAATATATGCACATACAACATACGATAACGATGTACATATCACAACACCCACCACTTCAAGATATCATATACCTATAGCCACATGTATGTTGTATGTCTTGTGCATAATATCTAGTACACGAGTAATAAGTAGCTCAGTCCTAGCCAACTACTACATGTTTACACACAGACAAATGTATTACCATATTCTGTTTGAAATTCGGAGAAAGCAAAAGGCAGGGAATAATATGGGATAGTGCTTAGCTGGTTTATTCCTTCACTAAAACTTTAGAGTTTGCTTCGTTGTCTGATGTGACGTGAGTGAATAAAGAAGTCAATATAGCAATACGAAGCTACTAGGTAACTATTTCATCTGTAGAAAACACATATCAACTTTTGTTTATGACTCCTCTGTTTCTTATCTGCGGAAGAGAAGAGATACGCTCGAGGCAAGGCCTTTAGTGCTAAATTATACAAGAGAAAACTTTCTAGTCAAAAATTTAGTTTAAGTAAAGTATCAAGAGGCGGAGGGAAGAAAGATCTACTATAGTGTACCTATTATTTCTCTTCTGGTAACTATATCTAAGGATGATAGCCATATTTACAGAGGAATAAAGAAATCCATAGAGAAAGTGGAGAGGATGTGAATGCGTTGTGCATCAGTGCATACCAACATGTAGACTGAGTCAGATACGTAGTTTCAAATGCAGTGCATTCATATAGCTTTGTATCTGCTATTATGTTATCTGAAGCTGCGGTAAAAGTGTTTCTGTGAAAAGAGAAAGCAAATGTGAAAGTGGAATAATTGTGTGAAAAAGAGACTTTAGAGGAAAGTGTTGGCGGAGGCGTGGGTAGTATAGACAAGGAGTTTTGCCAGTTTATGCTAGATTTCCCAGCGGAAGGTATTTTTATAATTAATTCGGCAATCGAGCGCTAAATGAAACATTCAAGAGCCGCGGCTCAACTTCTCAGAGCTAATGACAGGTACTCATTCATAAACTAAGCAGGTGTTGTGGTTTTCAGTAAGTGCATCATTTGCTCCTTATGACTGTACTTGCCAAAAAGCGATGTGGAGGCAAAACAGTCCCATTACCCATTGCGACTCTCCTTTGCATATGCATACAGCTACAAAATAAGTTACTCAACCCATTCCCTCCCGACTGCATTCCTATATACAGGTACGCCGCCAGTCTGGTGCTAAAGGTGCAAGAACTCTAAAAATTCTAGTAGTATTCATATGGTAATTGCCTATAACTGTCTTAGGTTTGTGGTCTACCTCAGGAAATATAGTCGACTTGACTCACTTCATACAGTAGGTTTTAGATATAATTTTCATCAATATTAATGCACAGGATTGTTCAAGTTGCAGTTTTAAATTTTAAATAGGGCGTTTCTCCAACTCTATTAGAACTGGACACATAAAAACTATAAGTGTTACAAAATGAAATAATATACAGATAGTATGACTACACCCATCTGTCTGACATTTAATCCATATTTCGTGAAAGTGTGTATATATTTATGTAGGTAGTTTATATGGGAAACGAGCTGTGTAAGTGTAACTGGGAGTTGCAGCATTATGTAGGAATTATGTTATCTCTTCCATTTTGGTTATTAGATATGGAATCTGTTATGGTAGGTACTATAAGCTTTGTTTAGTTGATGCGACCATAAGAGTACCTAAGCACAAGGATAGAGAGAAAACAGTAGACTGGAAAAGCGAGACGGAGAAAGTTGGAGGGAAAAGGGAAAGTTGGAGGGTAGCATGGAGATAGGAATGCTTAAGAGATCCATATCCTGGTGCAGAAGTTTTAGCTAATAAAAGTACGTAGTTTACACATGTATGCACTCATTGTGCATTATCAGATGAGATGTGCCTATGTAGAGCAGTGTGTACATAGAACAATGGACGTCGGGATGTCGACATGCATCTGTACATGTCATATGTGTACTAACATGCTTTGTTATTGCTGCCATTTCATTCCCCTTCTCCGTCACTCCCAAGACATATTTGACTTTTTGTTCAATTCACTCACTCTGAGTAACTCTTTTCTTCCCGCTCGTCTCCTTCACTTTGAAAAAATGTAATAAATCGAAAGCGAAGGAAAAGGCGACAAAGCATTGTCTGCCAAGTCAAAGTCAATGAACGCTAGGCTGGCTGTCGTTACGTTATACGCTCCATCCAACGACAGACATTTGTGCCACGTTCAACACCAAGGCCGCTTCGAGTCTAGGCTAATGGACGTGTATTTCTGAGAATAATTAAAGATACGAATCGTCAATACCTATTAATTACTGATAGAACCAACCAGCCTCGTCTATCATCGGTCCCATTAAGGATCCTTCCATTTATTCTGTTAAGTTCATGTGATTATTTAGCCAAGCTGTTACTATCTGGTGGTTGTTTAAATGATGTTAGTATATCATGTCCCTCTATATATAGTATAGATTCAAGTAACAGACATAGCAGAGTGTATTTTCATTGTAATTATATCCTTTGTGGTTTTTCAGTCAAGAAAAAAAGACAGAAAGACGAATGCCGCTGCCATTCCCGGAAAACCGATTTTTACTTAGAACTCTATATAATATTTCTCCTATATGTAACAGCAGAAGGGGAAAGTTGGTTTTTTAATGCTCAGTCTATTTTCCACTAATATACGTATAATAGCTTATAGAGATAGGTTTAACCTGAACAATAAGACTACTATACCTACTTAGTACTCTATACTCCTGGAAATACAAAGATACACCGAATTGAGTGTGGAGAAACTAGAGCAGCCGATAAAACAGACTGCTTTGCTGTTGCTTGTATTTTTGCTTGAGTTACGCCGGCTAATGATTAGAGGGTTGTTCGTCCGGCACACAGTCTACGTGACCAAGATATGCTCTGCGACAACATTACTCCACACAACTATAGCTTTCCCGTTCAATATATAAATAGGGATGCATTAAACTTTCCACATGCACATAGCCTGCACAATGCAATGCTACTAATATTATTGCATACAGTAGTAATATACACTTTATACTAGAGAGAATGGTACGTGAGGCAGAGTTGTTAGCCGAGTGAGCTACGATGCGAACATCGAATAGAATCGACTTGACTTGACTCCAGGTCTTTAAGGTACTTTAAGATAGAGTGAAACAGGACACGACATTTTGTAGTGCAGGACACGACTCGCGACCGACGACGGAAGTTGAAATGAGGGCATGGAATTAAAGTTGATGAGACCACCAGCAGGAGGAGAATAACAGTTAGTGTGACTGTGACACTAAATGTACCTATAAGTGCGTTCCCTCACTACACGCAGACAGCTAAACTACCCGGGATGGCCAGCGGTGACTCAAATCTACGAACACTAATATTTATTAGTTCCACCGCCTATTTATTGCGAGCTACGTGCTCCAGGTAGACCAGACTAACAATAAGTAACCATATCGTTCTCTCTACGTATTTAGCTAGCTACAGTAAATTACTGTCGTCACAGAGGTACAAGTGGACAAGACGTGTCCTCGACCTGATAATCTAATGTACCTCGGTCGCATATACATAAGTAACCATTTACTAACATCACTTTACCTACTGCTACAACAGTAGGGCCAATTTTTTCGGATTTCTTTTCTTATTGGGATATTTATCCCGTATAGCCCCTGTATTTCGGTAAGAGGTACTTAGGAAAGATATAGAAGTATATTTAAGCAGGAAATACCTTCCTCCTGTGTATAATATTAGAATGTAGAACTAATGTTTTGAAGTTATTTTCTTGGTGTTGGTGACTGAAATGAACTTTTATTTGTGAACTTGATAGATAATAAGTTACAACTCTCCTCGGGGCGGTGTGAGTGTTCTTACCGAGAAAGGCGAGACGACCACTTCCTATCTTCTTATTCAACAAGCAAGGTCCACAGACTCGGGTCGATATTCCTGCAATCCTTCCAACGCTGCACCTCACAGTATAGTCGTCCATGTCCTCAATGGTAAGCTTTCTATTCTTTCTCCTAAGTAATCAAATTCACATTAAGATATGCGCTATTATATATAGATTAAGTTATCAGGGGGTCTATTTAATATCAATTTCTGTGCTATTTGCATATAACTGCTATTGGCTATGTCTCTAAATCCTAGTATAGTGTCTAAAGGTATATACATTTAAATTCTATTTGCCATTGAGAGTATTCCCTATAGCGATTGTAGGGCTTGTGTGATTTGATTTGTACCTTATGTAGTAGAAATTAATTTAAGGTCTGGATGTGCTATTGACATTACGTAAGTCTGGAATCGATTTCTTGTTTTTATAGATTTAGTGAGTCTGCTAGTGCTAACATTGTAATAGAAGAAGTTAATATTGTACTGGTAACCCAGAGGGAAGGGAAACTGGTGTGCTAGCATGTGTGTGCGTTTAGTGCAGGTATATACCTAAATACCTACGGCGACTACACATAGGGTGGCATATAAGATTTCATGAAGTTCAAATATCCATTTCAGGTCACTGATGATTTCTGCGATGCTAAGCTCCCCTCACAGACATATAGGATGGTAGACATCAATATCGTCTGATCTGATGTGATCTCAAAAGAAAAACATACGTAGCGCTTTCTCCGTCTCTAACAGTCTTTGCATCCTAAACATTCAATCTAATCTTATTGTGTATTGTGCATCTCCTCGCGTTTGTCTATTTGGTAGCGTTCTCCTTGGTGTAACACAATGTATTGCATCACATCACCTCAAATTACATTTCAAGGCTCGATCTTCCTTTTTCTCCGCTTTGCCCAAGGACTTGTTCCTTTCTATGCATACTAAATCTCACAAAGAGAAGAAAGCAAAAGAAAAATTGTATCAGCTCAGTATCCATTCGAGTCATATGCTTTTCTCCCTTTTTGTCCCACTTCTCAAAAATATATACATCCTTGTTTACAATATTACATTTACAAAATGGTGATACTTTTCCATGACATGTCGCTTACAAATGTTACCCACTCATGTGGAAACCTCCACCCCAACATTGTAAACACGCACTACCCATGTAGAAAACATGAATCGCTAACACATCCATGTTTGTTTGACTACAACATGATTTTTATGTAACCAAGTTGGCTGAGCTCTCTGCTAATTCAGCAGTATCTGTCATGTTTACAGTCTTTTGTCCTGATTGGCATTTTCAAAGACTACCGACATAGTTCTCGTGTATCTTTATGCATTTCGTTCTATTTCTATACTATGACTAAATAGGCGGCTGAGAAACAAGTTGCATTTCATTGACCAGGGTCAGTACTCTAGGATTTGTAAAGCAAGGCTTTCTATGTAGATTTCAGACATCGCAAATTTATTTCCTCGCGTGCTTCTTTTTTACTATCACTGGAACTACTGCAATCTCCGGATGGAATGACTTAAATATTATCTGCATCTACATACAGTGCATACTGCATGCAACACCTACACATACTTTTGGGCGTATTGTCGATATTAGACTTTCAACTGTTCCAGAAAAACCTTAAAAGATTACTTTACTCTCAAGTGCATGCAAGCTATATGAAATATTTCCTTTCTCAGTGCTTGGTAGAAACTTCTGGAGAAAATGTGTCAACTTCCGTACAAATACAAAGTCGGAGCATATAGAAAGCAAAGTAAACATAAGAAACCCTGTGACAGATATAAGCTACAATGCTAAACAGATATAGCTGATAGTAAAGTTGAAAATATCTTTAACAAAGTTTTAGATATAATAGTACCAAGCCCATTTAAAGTATATGTCTATATTTGATACACCTTATGTTTGTGTCACAATTCTATTTAACATTTATGCATATAGCTACGTCAATCTGTCTTCTACCTTTTCTATTTCGCGAAAGTATATCCGTGGTTCAATTCCGTGGCTATTTTCAAATGCTGCATTTCATGTTTATTTAGCTTTGTTGGCTTCAGTTCTCTTTGCTTATGCTTCCTAAGACGAGATACAAGGAGATAGTGACTCCTTTCAATAATTTACACCATTTGTGTTTGTTTGTCATTTATAAGTAATGGAAAAGTACATACATACTATACTTATAACACCCATCCTTATATACCAAAAATTTACTTTAGCTGTCTGTTTTATTGATGCTTTCAAAGATAAATGTAATAACAAATTCACACTTTATATTGCAAAATTTGCGTAACTTTGCATTAGTTGAAGGTACCTTATCCAATACCTTCATAGTGCATTGTCCTAATTCCATAATTTATCAAAGAATAATATTAAAAGCTAATGTACCATGCTTTCTCGGCTGCCTGAGCAAAGTTGCATTCACCTACTGCTTTCCAAGTAAATAACCTTGTTAAAATAATTGGACTGCTGATTGTGTGCCGAAATATATTGCAATTGCTACAAGAGAAAATCACTATATAATAGCATCATATATAAAAATGTTAGATTAATTATATGTATCTACAGTCTGTTGGTGAAAGTTAACTTCCCTGCTTAGATTAGCTACAATATTAAATGAGGAGTGGTCCATTAAATACAGCCAGCATTATTACTAGGCAAAAGTTACTGCAATTATCATTGCTAACGTATAATTGAGTCAGTAAGGATAAAATACCATTTTCTGTGACTAAGCAAACATCTATATGTATGTATATTCGTGGAAAACCACAAGGAAAAATTTTGTTTACTCTAATGATATATATTGGTATTTCGTTGATGCACATTGATACTTGTCTGCGGTTTCGCCTTCCCTTTTCTTGTGCCGCTTTTATTAATTCAAAGGAAACGGGTGGTGCGGTAGGAGATACAACTACCAAGTCACGATAGTAATGATAACATATTCACAAGATTGCAAATGTAGTACATGATTTATGAGTAATGTCGCTTGGTAGGATAACGCCATTTGTCTGAAGACAGTAGTTAAATGCGGGACTTGATATCTGACACCGACATTGCACTGCTAGGCTTCCTTACTCGCATGTTCTTTGCTCTCATGTACTACAGTTATGTAGGGCAATATGACATAGGTACTTATCTCTCATAATGACAAAAACTCATTTTTTAAAAATCAGAAGTACGCTAGAAACCTTTCAGGAATCCAAAACTTAATTTGCAGTTGTATATTTCATAACTACGTAGTTGAAATCAAAAGGCACGCCTACACAAATGAAACTACACCCGACATACGATCTTCTATCCAAATTGAGTTTCCTTTGGATTGATAGGTTATTTACCTGGTAATTTTAGTAGGTCATAATTATATGTTTATCAACTGTCAGTAGACAATGAAAATGTCTTTCTAAAGTTTTGCCATTTGAAGTTATCAATCATAGTCATGTCTGTAAAACAGTAAGTCCATATGAACGATTGGAGCAAGCCTTGTGGTTTGGCTTCCTTTTTCCATGAATTTGGAAATAGACAATTCTCAAAGAATTAAAATATCTATTTATCTAGAACATAGAGCAGACGGTTAGATAAGGGAAATGTCTATGTAGTCAAATACTTGATTGTATGCTCTGCTTTTGACATGAATGTATAAAATGTTAGAGGGCTGTGTTGCATTTGGTTGTTTGCATTCTGTGTTTAATTCATGAATAAATCATTGTATACATATGATCCAAGCTTTGCGCCTTTACACAAGCAGCGAATGATTTCTCATGCTGATGAATACGAATGTAAGTAAAAGTCCCTGCTTAACTATTTATACACACTCCATTTTTGTCAATTGCAATCCATTATACTTATGACATAACTACGTCGCGAAATGTTCTTCTTGGAAAAAATTACTTAAAGACCTTACTATTTACTGTAGTAGGTACTTGTACTTGTGCAAATAAAAAAATACACAAACAGTGTACTTCATAAGGTGTTTGTTTAGCATTAAAATTCAATTTACTTACAGTGACGTTAATTGCAGTATGCGTACATAAGTCCCCTTCAATAGCATTTATCAAATATTTACTTCCT
>JABASH010000502.1:0-39152 GCA_019776445.1 Tomocerus maximus
TATCTGTACCGCTTCTGGTTGAAGAGATCTGTTTTCGAGAAATCACCGGTATTACCGGTAATTTATTACCAAAAATTCTGATTACCGGTAACGGTAAATTACCGGTATTTGGATGCTCTAATCAGAATGAATGGCGGTCTGGTTTGATCAGGTGACGAGGATGGATAGCCAATGGGAATGAGTGGCGAACTGGTTTGATCAGGTGACGAGGATGTGTAGCCAATTATAATGAGTGACGAACTGGGTTGATCAGGTGACGGACGAGGATGGGTAGCCAATTGGAATGAGTGACGAACTGGTTTGATCAGGTGACGAGGGTGCCAACGGAATAAACAGCCCGTTTCAATTGCCGCTGCTATGCAAAGCTTAGATACAGAAAAATATTGGAGTTTATTCTATCTCAAGTCTAATCCCATCCCATTGGTTTCTTGCTTGGGGCGTAGTATAATTACTACATGCGTAAATCGTATTGACGAGGAGGAATCCTTATCTTTAGACACTAATTATTGACGATTTTTTCCTCGGTTTGAGTATTCGGGTTAATGAATCGTTATTATATTATCGTTATCTACACCACCGTTGATATAACGGTGGTGGTGTGGGGTTAAATCTAATACCAATGGACAAATACCTCCACAAAGATGCAGCTGTCAATTACCAATAATAATAATAATAAATAATGGTCTACATAGAACGGGGCCAAGAAAGGTACTTTATGTTAGCAAAAGATGTACAGTCCTATTCTTTAATAACTCCTAATTAGCTTAACGTAACATAATACTAGCGAAATAAAATGTATAACAAAGATCTTGTACCCTTTAATGAATTTTTGTAATTTGGGACCTATGCACACCATAGTCTCAATCTCAACTCAGTACAGTACTAGTACTACATGATAGAAGTAGCACTTAGTTTATATGCCAATTCATCAAGTCACTGCACTGGTCAGAGGGCATTCGTATCAATGGTACAAACAGTAGTATATGTAGTATAGCCACGCGGCCAGGCAGGCATAGCAGAAAGCAAAATACTACAACTACTTTGTTATTACGACGAATCTGGAATCTGCGAAGTAATATTGTGATAGCTAACAATTCTAGGGATTGGCTACACCTGCTACATGATAATGTTATATTTATTTATCGCTGCATCTACCACTATACTTGCTCAATGGAGATGTATGCCGATTTGCATTTGTGCGAGTAAGTTGAGTGCCTATAGTGTCAAGAAAAAGGTATTCTATTGCTATAATCCCTCCTCAAATTATACGAATCTTAGGATTTTTGCTTTGTGCAGATATTCTTACAGAATGTGCATTCTAGTGTAGATAGTTACATACCTTCATATTATCATGTGCTCTTAGGTAGGTATTTCGTTATTCAAATCTGGCCATATCACAATGCTTAGCGGAGCCTACAACATACCTAATGCCAGATCATAGAAGTGCAAACCCGTTTTCATGGCCAGAGCAGGACCAGAGAAGTAGTGAACATTGCAGAATACACCCAAACACATCTTTCCTCAGCAACCACTGTCAGTATCTCAATGTCTGCTCTTTAAAACAATCATTGACTCAAGATCAGCCAGTAGCATACATACCTTACCTAATATTATTATTGCGAAATAGTGGAGCACTCAAGTCGACTCTAGCAATTCGAGAAAGTTTGGGCAATGCATTAAAAATCTTAAATCCTGTTGACGAGTCAAAATCAATCTAAAATTGATAACGTGAGGACAGGTGTGTGTTGATACAGTTATTCTACATATCCTAATGGTATAAGTCATAAGAAACAGGTAGGTATACTTATTATTGCATTGTTTGATATAACATTTGCTGATATTAGCACACTCAATTGCATTACATAACGTGTGAGTGCTATATCTATTTATCTACATATGAAAATATTTGGTGACATGGGCTCTACTACTTTTGTGTAATTAAAACTGGGTTCATTAATATCATTCTTAATGTAAGTTGTGACTTTAAGATAGAGTTTAGTTTAATGCTGATAGTTTTGTGTCCACATATATTAAGCATTCACAAGAATCTAAACCAGATATTTCATTTTGTGGTCTGATGCATAGTAAGTTGCTGACGTGCTCTTACCTAACATTCATTCTCTCTGACCCCTCGTCCTTTCAGAGTGTGTGAAATGCGGTTGAATTATTTTGCTGAATTTTTTACATATGTGACTTTAAAAAATACCTAGTAGATTTGTCTACACAGAGAAATTCTTTAAAATGTGTTTCAATTGACAATTCGGCACAGGTGAATTTATGCAAGTGAAAGTTTAGCTTACGGAAAAAACTTTCGGTGACATGAATCAGAATAAGTATCAGTTTTATGTAAATATGCATACACGAGCTTTAGTAAAAGTGCGGAACATAAAATATTTGACTTAAGGATTTTAATTTCTAGTCTTTACAGAGGTAAACTACAATGTACAAGTACATACACATTGCTGTTTATTCTGAACCAATGGGGACTCGAAGGAAACCGTTAAGTATAAAGATACACTTTAAATATTAACATTACACACAAATATACATATTTATACCAGATAGGTAAATGTTTGTTAAGTAGAGTATTTAGCTTGTGTTGGTTTTCGTTCCATTTTCGTATTAGAAGATTAAATAGAAACTAAGTACACAGAATTACATTGTGTGCTAGCGGTCTAGTGCATACGTGAACTGAGAATGAGATATGGATGGCATGGAGAGGGGAGTAAACGAAGGAGGAAGGATAGCACATAGGATTAGAATTTTAGTTATCTCAGTTAGGTTAGTTCCGTTATAATCTATATAGGCAACTAATTTGCAAAGCTCGAGTGATTTAACTCCTTCCTCGTAATATTTCCCTATCTTATAAGTTCACTAAGGATTAAGAAAAGATTCTACTCTGGGTTAAGATTAGAAGCACATGCTTACAGTACATTTATGAAAAACTATTTTATCTGCATCCTCGAAACGTTAATAGGCTTGCCGTGAGCTAACGTTTACTATTTTAGTTGTTTGCATGTCTTATACTAGAAGTACAATAGAAGGCAGCAAGCAGATTATGTGCAAGAACACTGCACACACTCACTAGCTAACACCAACTACTTACATAGCTCCCGGCGTCCCATTTACTTTTTAATTTCCATTTCTTATTTTTGAGAGGTTCACTTTACGACTCTGAGGTGAAGTAAATAGTAAGCACTTGGCAAGTAAGTAAGTAAAGCACTGGCTAATTTGCCCATACTCTGTGTGTGCATTGTACTTGAAACTTTATACTTCACTTGACAGCATCCTGCAGACAAGATTTAAATCTCTTCTTTTTGTAGGTATAGGTATTGTGGATTGTGAATTGAGAACTCATCCCTTTGCATCTTCTTCCCTTCATTGAAATTGCAATCACAGAGGAAAAGGAACAAATTCAAGGCGTTTTCGAAAATCGTAGATTGTACCTAACGTTAGTAATTACGTAGAGTCCTATTTGTTTTTATTTGGTTGTGAAACGTTGTCTTTTCCATTTAGGAGTATGTTAAGTCTCGTTCTGCTTGAGTGTCCAATGTAATAGGGGTTGTGGTTGCGACTCTGTTCTGTTGCGAAGTGCTTAAGTGTTAGTCAGAGGCAAAAACAATATTATATGACATTTCATATGCATATTACTACAAACTGTTTCAGCGTTAATCCGCACTCTAAACTTTTAACACCCACTCCATTATCCCATTGTATTTACTTATTACGTTAGTTCATTTACTTTCTATGGATACCTTTGGTGTGCCTCTTACACATAATTGCCTCTATTAGTTCTCTGAGATTTACTGAGATACTTTTGCGTACTTGTGCTTGTGCTTCTTCATACATTCACACATTAATCTCAGTCTCAACTGTTTTGATTTAGTGTTTGTGACTATTAACGCTTTAACTGTGGGTCTGTTGATCGTCTTTAGCAATTAAGACAAAAACAATTGAGCTTTTGTTTTGGTTACTATTTGCAAGGGGATGGATGGATTTGGTGGCCAAAGAAATGAAGACTACAGAAAGACACTAAGCTCAGGCCTCGGAAGATATTTCACATCATAACAAAACGTGCCATCAATAGCAATTCGAGCGAGAGCGTTATTCCTGCCACCAAAGAATAAGAATTGTTGACTATGCCGAGTACAAATATTAACATTGCTACTATTTGTATTTCTGAAGCCGGAAAGTGAATTGGCGAATTCTCATTTGGGAAAAATTTGCCTGTAAAATAAACCAAAATGAAGACATTCAGTATTACACAATTTCTCTTGGACTGGCTGGACTTTATCTGTCTACTTCTTTTCCATTTGTACACATATGTTGAATACATTAAAAATAGAATTCTTCCGAGAGAGTTAAAGTCACTTCGTGGAGAGGTAGTTTTGGTAAGTGTCTGCAATTATTTATCTTTTATTTTGGGTATCTTTACAAAATAATTATGGATATCTGATTCAATTTTTTCTATTGTTATTAGGTGACAGGTTCAGGTAGGGGAATTGGAAGAGAGATTTGCCTAGAATTGGCAAAATCAGGTGCCAAAGTTATTTGTTGGAGTAAAAGTGCAGGACCAAATCAAGAAGTAGTCGATGAAATCAAGCGTCTTGGGGGCACTGCTTACAGCTACACTGTGGATGTCAGCAATCAAGCCAAAGTAGAACAAACAGCTCTTGCGGTATGAAAATATGTTGTCCTATGAGTGTCCTGTTTTTGAAACGTTTTCTATTTTCTTTGGCAAACAAGCAATATAAATACCTAGTAAGATACTAGATACTTGCATTAGACAAACACTTCTCTTCTCAAGGCACACTAGAAATCACAATTGCATTCAGTGCTAATTAATAATGTAAAAATGTGCTAACTACAATTTTTATTCATTCTTTCAACTATTGAAATATGTTTGACATGGGGCCAGAATAGTATTTATATACAGACACAGAGAAGGAGGTGTTAATTTCATTTAAATATCAGTATGTCATTGTTGTATGAAGTGTAAACCAAGTAAAATCGGTCTGTATACTGTAAGCTAAAGCCATAAAACCCGTGCATGTACAGGTACTTATCTATAATTAGTATCATAATTATTATGCTAAACTTCTATACAGCTTTATGGTGCATGGTGGTATATTAAGATTAACATTTTAGGTGTTTAGGTGGTATGAAAAATTCGATGATCCAACTGAAACTGGGGTACACTGTACACTATTGCGCAACAGTATCCATATTATAATGTAACCATCATTTAAAGCACAACTTATTTATTTTTGTCTGATAATTTCTTGCAAGATCATTTACGTAGAAATTCATCCATTAGAATACTAGATGTTAGATTGAAATTGTAGGTTGTTAACATTGGGTTTTGTCCATTGTTTTTTATCCTGTTTAAGATACATATAACTACCTTAAAATGAATGTCGAATGGAAGGAATTGAAAGGAGCTTCACATTTAATGCAATAAGAGCAATTAATATATTTATCTCATGCATGATTCATGAGAATGCGACGGCATTTTATGTGGACGGCATAATTTGTCAGTTCCACTGGGAAATAAATTCTGGACATTTCATTAAATTGACCTTCTATTACACAATTATGCCTAATGCTCTGTGTATTGTATAAACTTTCCTGTAAGGAAGTAGTGAGAAAATATTGACAAATATTTACTCATAAAATTATGAGAAATACTGAAATATAGTTAAATATACATGATAGGTATCTATATAGCCATGTGCATGTTACGTAATTATTACATGCCTAAGTCATTATTCTAAAACGCTATACAGTTCTGGTAGGTGCACCTAAATAGTTACTCGCTTAAAACCTTACACAAATAATTGTCATTCGTGATAGAGGACATATGATTGCATTACACAAACTGAGTTTTGGAATGGATGCCTTATTTACTTACTTGAGGAAAGGACGAAAGCAATGACTAAATAATTCGCATAATCAGAAGATTTTAATTAGCTGTTAACACCTTAACAAAACACTATTTATTATGCTGAGTGCGCTGAGAACATGATTTACTATTACTGATAATCTATTGACTGGGAATTATATTTTATAAATTATAAATTTCAATTCAGGTTAAGAAAGAAATCGGAGAGGTCACAATGGTAATAAACAATGCAGGACTTATGCGGGTTGTCCCATTTTTGGAAGCATCTACCTCTGATATTGAGTCAATGTTTCAAGTCAATGTGATGTCCAATTTTTGGGTAATAAAATTGAAAAACAGTTTAACATGAAACCTGAAACATTTTATGAGCATATATTTAAATGTATTTTATGAATTTGCAGGTTTTGAAACAATTTCTACCAGCGATGATTGAAAAGGGCCGAGGCCATATTGTTTCGGTGTGTTCTGCTGCGGGTATCCTCCCTACAAGGCACATAGTTGCGTACAGTGCGACGAAACACGCTGTACATGGCTATATGGACGGTCTCCGCGATGAGCTTCGTTGTCTTCCTTCCAAACCAAATATCAAAGTGACAATCGCTTATCCCTTTTACTGTTCAACAGGAATGCTTGATGACAGTATTCCACATACAAGGTAACCCATTCAAACATTTGCCCATTGCAGCCAAGTTAAAGTTTTTTAATTAAAATCCTATTTTATTTTGTAACACTTTTTTTATTTTGGCATTAATAATTATTACAATTTCCGTTTCGTTAGATTCCCTTTATTATTTCCCATTGATCCACCTGATGTTGTCGCAAAGAAAGTCATCGAAGGGGTCCGGAGAGAACGTGATTACATATACACACCAAGGCTTGTGGGCTGGTTGGCTATGTTTTCCTGGTATAAATTATTGCTTATCATTTTTGTTCATTTATCTGTACATAATACTGTGTGAAATTATAAACTAAGATTTTGTATGAAATATATCGTTTATATAAATTAAAAATGTGTTTTAACTTGTAGGCTTGTTCCATCAAAAGCAGTAGCAGGCTACAGCGATTTCTTAAGATTGAACATTGATCCTGCGAAGGAAGAACAGACTAAATTAAATAATCATACATATACTAATGGGGTACCTTTACCTATCTATTTGCATTTGTAATGATTTATTACATGGTACTAGTAGTAGAATCTCCAATTAAATGTTTTTCTGTGTCCTCTAGAATCATATCAATGGCAAGCACTGACCGTGAGAAAATCATGCTACATAAGAGGCTGAAATTTCCAGAAGCAATAATAAATAATAATTATTATTAAATTGTTTTTTTTGTTCTGGTAATGCTATATACTTGAATAACTTATGCTGATATTCTTTTGCTTGTTAGCTTTACCCAAAATGTATGCCTTTGGAATGCATGAAAATGTTTTGCAAGCTTTTCAGTATAATAGTTTTTCGACTAGAAAAAATAGTTTTCCCTTACTTTTGTAGAGTCGAATGTCGAACATTACTGGCTATTTTTCGTTATTTGTATAGCAAGATCAATAATATAATGTTAAATATGTGAGAAATAGAAATGAAATATTTATATTGTATGAATTTTGTATTTAAAATCAATAGATATGTGGATTCGGTACCAAACAGAGGTGTAATTTAATTGTACAGTGATTTATTATGTACATTGTACAGATTCTTAAATATGGAAGTCCGTATTTTTTACTGTAGTTTTGGACATTTTAAGATCTTTCTTGTATTTTCCCTGTTGGATTAAATGCACTTACTTACAACGTCATTTTGAAATGCGCAAATATTTTTGTAATAATAATATATCGACTTTAATAAGACTTAACCATTGCATGTATTGTAGTAAAAAACCCAGTATCTTGTTAATATAAATAATCTGTACTTAAGAGTGGCTCTAAGAGTTACAATATTAATTTAATGCCCACGCTATGAACTTGCACAGAAACTTAGAAAACAATAATTAGTGGTAAACAAGCTAAATGAAATAGAAACAAATAAATAAGGAAGTAGTTCCATGATTTCTTAATATAGCTCGGAATGTAAATGCACTCTTGATTCCACCAGTCCATGTTGCAGTTTGCAAAATGCCATGGATTATGTCTCATCGAATTCCTTCCTGCTTGATGAGGTCCTGTAAATATTCCAATTCGTTGATTGATTACTACTACTAGACACTAAATTTATTGCAGTCTGAGCTATAATTTAGTGAAACATTACCAATAAAATGACAAAACATATAAAATTTATTTTCCCCACGGAAGAAAGTTGCTCTTTAAATTGAATTTCGTAAAAATTTCCGGATCCCTTTACATTTGCTAATTTTCCATTCTGAGTAGACAGATAATGTATCTATAGACAAACAATTAAACATTGAACTAGTAGTAATGGTATTCTAGGGCTCGTAAAATATAGTGTCTTTATATTTGTTACATACATCGTCAGCAGAAGTTATAGACATTTTACTATCAAAATCCTCAATTTCAAATTGGTCTCTTTCAAGAAAACATTTCTGTCGATGAATTTCTCCTATGTGATTCCCTGGTGGAGAGCTCACTTTAAATGTCTACAAAAATTCACATTTAATTATAACTGCATACAAACACTCGTTATAGTTAGTCAAGCAATCGTTTGTCGCGTACCATGCTCTGCGACAAAAAGCCAAATATCTCTGTCCTTTCAATTTGAACAATGGGTCGGTCTTGACCATCAAAAAGGAATACATCTTCATAAGCTTGTGAGCAGCAACGATTTTCTTGTACCGCTTTGTAGAATACTTGGTTTCTGTTCATTATTTTGTAAACTTGATCGTATGAGCAGCACTCTATTTCATTTAAATTGCAAATTATTTTTGTTAGATTAACATTTATATTCATAAGATATTCATACAATATACCCCTACGATAATTCTACCGTAAAAGAATGTGAGTTTACTTTCTATCCTTTGTATGGTAATTCTATCAGCTTTACTCAGCAACTCCAGCTCTAGAGATAGTTTAGATTTAGACAGAAGGGCTACAAAATAAAAATAATGGCAATTGAAATGTTTGAAGTTATTCAAATAAGTATTATGATGTATAAAAGAAGAGTGATATATGTAAAGGTACCTGTCTTTTCTGAAAAAGGCTGTGAACTAACGACTTCATAGTACCTCGCCATTCCGATGTTGAACACTAACTAGCAATAAACAATTTAGTTCTGAAGTCCTAAGTACACAGGACAACTTGCTAACGAGAAATTGTCAACTTGAAAGTATTTGAAGATTTTTGGAGGAAGTACGCAATTTGCGGTTATGATTTCCTGTTAAAACATAAGATAGTCATGAAGTTTAGTCTAGCTAAAGCTGAACAAAGTCGAAAACTGTGCTCAACTGGTTATGCAGTATTTAAGAAGTTCTCGTGAATTTCAGTAAGTGAATTTTACGTAGGTAGTATTATGCAAACTATTGAAATATCAAGAAACCATAAAAGCCATCACATTGTTCCGTATTGCAGTGGCAAGCTTTTATTAAATCTGCAATAATATTAGTTTTTGGAGCAATCACGTTTTATGGAAGCGGTATCGATTATTCCTACATACAGATATTTCAACCAATACTGAAACATTCTGAAATTTTATGTTAAAAACGGTGTCATGCAGGGAAACTTAGCATCATTACGGTATTATTAGTATTCCTTTAGACTGTTTACACATTTATTCCCCCAACACATAGTATGTGGTATCTGTCAATTATATTTCCTAAATACAGTCAGTAAATCAGTTACTTCCTGTCAAAAGTAACTGATTTACATTTTACATATTACACCAACGTAGACAGCATACACGTGACATTGTTTAAGTACACATAACCTTTTGGGTACGTATAAGTTTTTTTATTTTTATAACAGCGTTCATAAAAGCAACCCACTTTACAGCTAATCTCGGTTAAAACATAATGAGCCACTAATTTCCTTTATAATAAGTAATTTCAGTTGTAATTAAGATATTATACTTATTATTAGCAAATTTATTAAACATAAGCACTATTGCATATGGAAGGTTGGTCAGCCAAATGAGAGCAAACCACATGGAAAAAATCATCTTGGGATTTTTCGTTATCAGCCTCACTGAAGTTTCCATTGAAGAGAATCCAAATGACGTAAGTATGTGGAGGATTTAGTTTACCAGTCTGTACTCCGTAGTTAAATAAGAGAGCATCACCCTCCCCACTGTTATAGCAGTTTTGAACTCGAGTGAAGTCAATTTGCAATTTTTGAGCGCATTTGGGGCCGGCGGACGGTGGGTCTTTATTCTTCATTGTGCAGACTATAAATGGAGTTAAGGATTCCTTAGGAAGATATTTAATAGCACACGCATGAATTTTGTTCCCAGCACATTCTCTCTTTCCATGTTGACATTGAAATGTCGGAGGGGAGGTCGTTAGAGTCTAAATCAAAATAATATCAACCATCATAGTCATAAAAATTACTTAATTCTAAAAACAAACAGTTACTAATAAGAGTAGAAATTACTTTCGCATTTCCGTACGGGACATATTCAACGTCAAAAGAAGAACCAATTAATTTCCAAGTCTTGTAAAGCTGTTCACTGATAAACCCTATGCAGTCGGGACACAGGGTTTCATAGTAGAGACTTACGACCAGCTTTTCATTCTATTAAAGTGTATTCCAATAAAGGAGTATAAAGTACCTATAATAGAGATTAAGATAATGTATTGGAAAATAAAAATTAAGTATACCTTGAGGCAGGAAGAGATCCCAAACAATCCCAATAATACGAAGATAGAGATGAGCTTCATTGTAACGTTTTGATTTGTGATATTTAGCTCAGTTATCTGAATCAAAATAAGATATGCATGATCTTTTATATCTTTGCCAAATATAGAGTATGTTTTGATTTGTTTGCAGAGGATGTTCACATGTAAATATCACGAAAATAGTGCTGATGATAAATAAGAGATGAATTCCGTTTGTGGCGTTCCCAGTTTACTTATCTCAGTGGACTATGAACTGTGACTGAATAGCGAACTACTTTATATGTAAATACATTTTCCATCAACTGCACAATGACATTACTGAGCTCACATTAGATCACAAATATAATATTGTAGACAGAAATAGTAGACAACAAGTACATTTATTAGTACGTACGTCACTGAGTGTATACTGCATTCACTGAGGATGAGTACTACGTAAATGTGTTTGTTAATGTATTACAATTACAATAGGAACAGATAAACAACATATGCGTAAGAAAATAAGCGGACGATGAGACAAGATTTTATTAGACAGTTTTTATAAGAATTGTATTTTAAGAGGATGTTAATTTCCTTCACGCGACCCTACCTTCGTAAACTTTACTCTATTTTCCTAACTGGTTCTACTATACATGACACTATACTATGCTACTATACATTATGCAAGGATGCATTTGCATACCAAAAGTAAATCAAAAAATATTAGCATTATATTACTATTCACTGACTTCTATTATTATGTTCAGACTTCAGAGTTTGCATTCAATTCTTATTACACTTTACACTGCGCACTGTTGTTACCACCATTGTTTACAAAACAACACTAAATATCATTTTGCATACGTAATCCCTACCCGTAACACTAAACTATTTAATTAGTCATCTTTGTAAAGAACATTATTGTTAATACTTATCCAACATGATCTCACATTCGCCATAATTTAATTTACAAGTTTCATCAGATAGTTAGTTATATGGTAATTACTAATTACGGTATTCATATGCTTACTATTACTAATATACACAAGACATAATACACAAATTAGTATCCTATAAATGGACTGTTTTAGCGTGAAATGATTAGTAAAGATATTAATCTAAAAATAACTGAAGTTGCTGACAGTACTGAAATTTTATCCACAGCCAGGACATCCTCCCCCACCATATCCACCTCCTCCTCCTCCCCCACCGTGACCACCTCCTCCCCCTCCCCCACCGTAGCCACCTCCTCCCCCACTGTGGCCACCACCTCCCCCTCCCCCACCGTAGCCACCTCCTCCCCCTCCACCGCGGTGACCTCCCCCACCCAAATTAAATCCTCCACCACCGCGGCCCCCTCCTCCCCCTCCCCCACCGTATCCACCTCCTCCCCCTCCCCCACGGTGACCTCCTCCGCCCAAGTTAAATCCTCCGCCTCCCGTTTTGCCAAGACTGGGTATATAAGTACGCCCCAAACCTCCCCCATAACCCCCTGCCCCGACAACTCCACCCCCTCCTCCACCGTGTCCCCCGCTAAATCCTCCATGGACACAATTGGTGGACAACAGAATTATTGCCATCGAAAGGAATATTATGGTATTCTGCCAAAAGATAAACATTTACACAATCTATGAAACAATTGTAAGATATAAGATTTATTTAAAATTGAAATAATTTGCCCTACATTTGATTTTGATAACATGTCGATTTGAGAAATTCACAAATACACGAGAAGTACTTCAGCAAATGCTTCACAGTGGTAAACTAATTTACATAAAGGAGATCATGCTATTTATATCCATTTAAAATCAGGGTTTGAAATGGATAATTGCAACATTTTCAAACAATGTTCGTGAGTGACCTGATTTAGACAAAAGTAGTATCTTAGGTACAATAGGTACAGCTCAATGAGTGCAATTCAATTTGAATGTAGAAGTTTAAAGTTAAAACAACCATTTTGAAATCCATTCATGTTGAGATTGAATAACAATAATGTTGTTGAACTTTTGGTTCAAATCAAAGTACTTGTGAGCGCATGAGTAAATCTATTATACCGTGTCCTTTTCATTATTTTGACGTAATCTCTTCATACGAGGGTAGTTCCATTTGTATTAGTGTATCATAGTCAGGAGCTGGAAAAGATTCAAAGTAGTTCGTACATAAACAAAGTGTTTTTTCTAAAAAGACGTTTACGAAGATAAAGCTAATGTATTTAAATAAGTTTGATCTGCTTACGCTCTTCATTATGTATCATTGATGGGTTGTAAATTGTACTGATAGGAACATTTGGATCTGTAACAAAAATTGAGTACACGAGTAATCTACTAAACATGTGATATATTTATGCTTGCAGCCCTAATAACTCTGAGAGTCGTTTTCAATGAAGATATTATTACTGTCGACAAAACAGGGATTAAGACGAGTTAACAACATGAGACTGGAAAACAATTCTTACCTGTTTCATTATCTAAGCGCCTAAATTCTTCTTGCGATGACTCGGTGCGAACAACCACCACTGTACCTACGTCAAAATTAAAATAATTGTTTCCGTATGTAAGCCATATAAAGTAACAAAGTGAACCAAACTTTTAATTAGTTACCATCTGATGACATGATCTGGGACCGACGGGAAAGTTGTCTGAGTATTATCATCACCAATAGAACCACAATGATGGCCAAAGAAATTATCCTGCTTAGGAACAAAACATTAGTTTAAGCCTAGCCTCAAGTAATCGAACATAATTTATGACATAATGTCCATTAAATCTCTCATAAATCGGTATATTACAGATGGACTTCCTTGTATAGTCAACAAAATATTACATTAAATCTGTTTGTAGCTAATTATAGCCTATTTTATCAATATACATGGGAAAATATAGGGATCCTCAAAAATCAATTGAACTCACGTTGGAGCAAGAAAGTTTGGAGGTGTTTCAAATGGTGTTAAATTATTATATGGAGTAGTCGTGCTTGGTCTGGTAGTTGGTCTAGTAGTATACGCAATGTCTGTGGACATGGACCTTGAATTTGTTAAATACTGCAGTATTGTGACAGGAAATCCGCCCACTGATTGATTTGGTTCTTCAGCAGTTGAAGTTTCCCCTGATAATTTGAAAATGGACACCATGATTCTTGTCTTTCAGATTTTTCAATAAGTCAAATTTCACTGAAATTATAGTCAAGTAATCCCAAGCATTGTATTGTATCCTATCACTATCTGTATAACCTATTCTTACCAATGCAAAGCTTTTACAACTTGCTGCCTATAATGAATCCAAACGAGTTAATTAGATATCATGCAATCTCACTTTTCCTACTTCACTGAACGATTTCTAGCTTATCAGCAAACTCCTCATAAAGATAAAACCGATAACATATTGACTATTACGCATCTGTCATAATTGCGTCAGAAAATAGTTATTTTTACTCTAATGTAATTGCAACCAATGAGAATTCCTTTTGGGACAGATGCACATTAAACTGATACAGGAAAAACATTGAAGAAGATTATTTCCATCAACTGATCTATAACTGACATAATCGCGATGCAAAATACCGCTATTGACTGAACATCTGCAATCTTCAATATGTAGTTGTCCTGTTTTAGTGCAGGTTAGTCTAGTATGCCTGTATGACTAAAGTGCAAACTGCATCTTTCCCAGACATAGTATTAGCTATCAAGCTTAGAATTAGCGTATTATATAGTCTGACAATTAATAAATAGCAGTACATCGGTCCTAGATTAGTCTTAGTCTGCGTCCTTTTAGTGTACGATAAAGTCAAGCCAAAACGAAAGGAGTTCACTGGCAATGAAATGAGTTCTAAATTTTTGAGAATAATGAAGGGTAAACTAAACATGACCCGGATGGGGACCTGTTGTTGCATCTAGGAAAATGATAGTCAACATACGATAGGTACTGACTGGGATAATTAATGCTATCAGTACTGCTCGGATAACCATTGAAAGAAAAACGTAAATCTTTGTCACAAATAGGCGGATGTTTCATTTCGCTCAGAGTTTGAAAGCAGTTTTAGGGCACATAAATGAAAAGATTGCACTCGCTTTCCTGATCGCAATCTTTAGAAAGTAAAATAACTAAATTATATAGTTCTGTCTACTAATCCGGCAATCTAACTCTGGTTTTTTAAAACATCTCTCCAGATTCTACACAGCATCACCATCTTCCTCTAGCTAATATTCTCAGTATGTAAATCTTATTTACCACTAACTGGTAGGTATGCTAAAACATTTGTTATTAAGCCGTTACACGCTAATTAGCGCTAAGCGTTAAGAAGGTCACAATTAGTTTTCTTTAATAATGACAAAGATGCTCTATTGTTAAAAATGTGTGGCTAATTGACAAAAGATGCCGTTTAGTACTAATTGGTGATTTGAGTATTTTCGTAGATTAGGAAACGCAGCCAATGCAGCCTTACGTATACTGGTATATACAGCCAACAATCCTTCGTGTTTTTGTGGTTTTAATCTTCTTGCATACTAGCATAATATATTTTGTTAGTTGTATATAATATTTTGTTTGGGCTACTTATTTTATTTACTACTACGTGATTTTAGCAAACGCGACGAAAGTTGAATCTAAGGGTCAAGGTGAATTATAATGGTACCTACACTACACTAGACTAACATTAAACTAAAAAAGCATGCCACCAAACAGACTACTTATGCAGATAGTTATTGGAAGTAATATTGTAGAGATTTACGTATTCTACCAAAGTAAGTAACAATGGACGACTATCTTAATTGACTGAAAATGAGCACAGCAGGTAATAATTTTGCCATTTTAGTAGGTAACGGTCCTCAAAAGCTATATCCACACACAGGGCAAATGCGCTTTTACTAGAATGGATTGACAGGAAGGTCATTAAGTTTTTAATTAATTAATTATTTACTTTTCAGTACGACTCTAATGGGATCGTAAGTAGTATTATTGCCACAAAAAGAAGATTATGTATCTTATCTCATCCACGGAGTTCTAAAATGTAATGCATTCTGTGGGAACTGAAACAGAGGATGTGACATTTTTTTATTCGTTCTGATTCTTCTGCATATGACAGGCCACAGTCGTGTAGAGTGCAGACAACAATGCAATAGTTAATAAATATTTAAATGACAAGAGGAAACTGAATGATTTACTGATGCTGCACGTCTTCCCTTGTCTTTTCTTATTCCCACATTACTACATTTGATACATTTCTGTAAACAAATGGGATAAGTAAAATATACTGCTGTTGAATAGCAGCTGCGCTATTTAATCTACTATACCCCTCAGGTAGTATGTATTTGTCGGTATGCCGTGACTTAGAAGGGAACGAGTAACCTATTTTCAATGGAAAAATGCATGTCGGCTGATTCATCTTTATCATTCAATAATTTAACATTTGGTAACAGTAATCAACATAAATGGGACTTGGGCGAGTAGAAATTAAATCTAAACCAGCAAATCAACGATACGTAATATATTTACAGAATACTACGATGTAGTAATGTAATAGCTTTGGTTACACTTCTCATTCGTAAGTGTGGCAAAAGTTCACCGTTTGATTCCCCACATTCTGCATGAAAAACAATTCCTGCAATGAGTATCATCTACTATGCATAAGTGGCAGACTACAAAAGGGAACAAACAAGACAGACAAGTTTCTTTTAAATGCAGTAATGCGATGATGACTACACCTGAACTGAAGACGCTACTAACTAAACAAGTGACGTTATGTGATATATGTATGTACAGATAAGCATGTATTAATGTGTCCATATACATGCCTAGTGTCTATGCATGGGCCCTGTAGATAACATAACTCAGCAGACAGGTTTTCATTGTGGTCAGCTTGATGCGATTTGCTTATATATTGGTTTACGCATCTTAGGGCTAAATTGCTTATGGATTATGAAGTTAGTTACTATAAGAGTTACTTAATGCATCTTGTTGGAGGATTTGTTGTTTAATATTTTGTGTCTGTGTGTTATTTTACCAAGTACAAAATGGATGTTAAGTTATAACTAAAAGTAATTTTTTATTGTACGACTAAAATGCTCTTTCATGCCAAATGCCAACCAACCAATCTCAACATGTACTCTTCGACTGATAACTATTTTGTAGAAAGTAATGACATATGCACATTGTTTTGCTGTCTTTAGAATACTAGTCGAGGGTGTATTTTCTTTAAAATAAACACTCAAGATGCACTTTGATATCAAATATAGAGCGGAAGTCAGTCGTACTATAATCTTAAACTCCTGACACTTAAAATATCAAAATGAAGAAACAAATAGGTCATCTAGAGTTTCATCTACAGATATGCATTGAGACAGTTTTAGAAAACGAAATTCTTTATCATCACAAAATTTTTAATTTGGGAAGCTTTTAATAGCACTTTCACAAAATTTTCCACAATTTTACGTTTCTCCAAATGATGAAGCATCAGAGGAATAAATATTAAACCTTTTGAACTTAAGATTGTCCTCAAAAGTACGCTAAATATTTTCCACACCGCAAGTTAATGGGTATCACGACGGAAATATCCTACGACCAAAAATCTATCGGTATAATAAATGGTAATAGTAAGTAATGAACTAGTACCTACTAGTTTAAAAATACTATCTGTATGTAATAGGTAATTCGTAATCATTTTCGGAAGTAGGCTTAACCTATTCATTTACTTTCAATTACAGTGGGAGTTAATTTGATTATTTATAGAATTTTATATGCCGTAGTGTGTGGGTACTTGCAAAATTGGTACGTATGTAGTAGTAATTAAGCACAAAGTTCTTCAAATCAAAGATAAGCCTTGAATTTCAAGTCTCGCGAAGAAACTTGGCTCTTAGTTATGGTTTGACTACATTTACTTGCATAGGTACTTTATTGTTGCCAACACACGTAGTCCACATAAATTCCATAAAAATTCGTTGCAATTCAGGTCAGCCATCTCATCAGTATCTCTGTCCCTGATGCACGAATGAAATGAACCGTTGGTGCCCTAAACTCCTACTGAGTCTGAAAACAATCTATAATTCAAAAAGCTGAATTTCCATGCACATAAGTTAAAAGTGAGGAGAATGATCGAGGGATGGAGGCTGACTTAGTATGTATGTACGTATGTATATAGTGGTAATGGTAATACATTACAGGTGTTCATCTGCCTAGCCTTTATCGGTCTGACAAAAAAGAGCAAGACTCGTAAAACAACATATCTAAACTTGCTCATTCCTTTTGGTTTTGTAATCTGAATTTTTTAAATGCAAGGTTCGTTCACGGAACACTGTACTTATCGCACAAAGTTCTTTCATACCTGCAAACTGTAATTTAAAAGTGTGAAATAATCCCAAATACTACTTCCCCACACAACTATAACTTAATGAGTTTGCCTGCAATAATATTTTCGGTATAAGAATACCTATAGGCAGCACATTTAGTTATTCCGGGTGGCAAAGATTAAGCAGACAGATGGGAACACAATACAAATTGGGTACCTATAGCATTTTGTGTTTGGTAAATGAAAATCAAGACGTGTACGAAAGATTGACCTAGAAAGCGGAAGTCAAAGACGGGAGGGTCAAGAGCAACGCAGGAGGAATGGGCAAATATTCTGTGGCTTCAGCAAGAAAGGTAAACTTGAAGAATGTTGAATACAAGGATTTCGCATGATATCGTATTCAGACGAGAGAGGATGAGGAGACCGAAGGGAGAATAACGTGTATGATAGTGTTGACTGACTGGCCTAAGTTGCGGTCTGGTCTGATGCTGACTGAGTGAGTCTGCAATAATGTTCAAGCTTTGGCTTGGCGAATGGAGGGTTGTCTGAGAATTGTCAGTTAGTTGACTAAAGTCGGCAGAGTTGGTTGCTACAGTCTGTGAGTGTGCTGCCGAGAGAGTCAGTCAGTGCTTGTCGTCGTCAACTTGATCTACGGTGCTCAGTGTTCTTCGTGAATTCCACAAGGACAACATGGGCCGTCTCCGGTTACCCTTCTACTCCAGTAGAAGCTCCCTGCTTCTCTCTGTGACTTTTTTCTCAGTTTTCGTGTCTTTTGTTACCATTGCTCAGGCTCAAGAGCCAGAATCCTCACCTGTCTCACAAATACTTTTAGAATATCCTAATAATAGTACACTGTCGGAACAACCGCCGCCACCCGCTGAAGTGGCTGTTACTGCTGGAAATGGAACTTCCAGGGCTGATAGACGTAAGAATTAAAATATACTACCTAATTACTAACTATAAATTAATACAACATCAATACCCGATAGCATCGTTTCTTTTAGTAAAGTTTTTAGGGATGCGAGAAAGCCCAGAAAGATTAAGTCTTCTGTAGAAAAGTAGGGGTGTTTAGGAAAATCGTTTGAAGTTAATCCAGAATGAATTCAGGACAGCTATTATTATTTACTACTTTCTTTAGACAACACTTTCATGTAAAAAGCTGTGTGGCAATGCATGAACGTTTTTATTTTTTCTTAGATTCTACAACTTTCCGAAGTTGAAGGCATTTTAGAGTAACTCTGAATTCTAGGTTCCTCGCTGTTTAATTCCTGATTTAAAAAAATACATTCCTAACTAAACTGAAGTCCACAGTCTGCTTCAAAAATAGCAGAAATCCTCTGTCCTAAATCTAAAACATTACAGTGTGAAGTATAAATATTGCAGTAGCAATATGCTTCGATGCATTGATTTTGGTACACATACTATTGTGCTTTATTCAAGTAGGGATGCACAACGCAACCAAGCCGGATTGAAATTAGCAAATCATTTGCAAAAGGCAAGATCTAATATTTAAAGTTGTCTTTCGGAGGAATGATGCTACAGTTATAAAATAGGTATTAACTGAGTAGAGTAGGCGTAGGTATTCTAGGAATGGAAAAACAAGAATAGAACTAGAGTAGAGCAGAGCAAAGAGCGAAAAAGTGTACGTAATCGAATCTGTGAGGCTAAACGAGGAAACAGGGATAGAAGGAGTTCCTTTCCTACCCACAGAAAAAACATCTCAAGACCTTTGTCCGCACTTGACCTGGAATGTGATGTAATGTAAATGTAGTGTTAGTTAATGGCAATAGTGCCAGCCTACCTTTGTGGCCAAGTTAAGTTGAAAAGCAAGTTTCTGATCCCGAAGTAAGCTACCCTCCCATTCAATTCCATTCATTCCCGTAATATATGTATTTCATCACCTCTCTCCAATGCTCAGTCAACACACGTTGATCTTATATCTTGCAAATGCTGTCTACTCATCTTATCACATCTGTACCTACACTACACCATATAGTAGAAGAGCCAATTTTCATTCAAACTCCTTTTATTGTTACATCTGCATGAGACAACAGCATAATATTCGTTTGCAAAGTGAAGTTACTTAAACCTGGTTTCCTTTGGTTTTGGTTCATGCCTTAAACCCTACCTACCTACCTCTGTATCTTCTCTCCATCTAATACGTAATAATAAGTCCACCTAATTCAATAGCAAAAACTTGCCAAACAGGAACACAAATCCGCTATTTGCCCAACAGAACAAAACAGTGAATACCTGAAGGCAAGCCTCATCTGCAATTTGATAGTCATCCTCAGCCGTTCAGTACACTTAATATTCAGACCGCACCAGTCTAGCTTCGTCTGTCCTCTTCGCCAGAAATCCTTACATTTAACCCCAAAACAATTGTGCAAGGTGATAGGTCATAATTTTATTCATGAATTTGTAAATACAAAACCTAGTCTCAGATGCCAATGCTAAAACTTCCGCCTAATATCCTATTGCTAGATCACTAATAATCTCATTACTTATAATATTATGTGTGTGTAAGTACATGGACCTATAGCTAAGGCTTGGGCACTCGGATCAGCGATTTTCAGTAAAGCTGTGTTATACATTAATACAAAATGCGTACTATTTATCTCTTAATTGTGTCCTGCTCAAGCATGTACCTATACCTACGGAAAATTAGATAATGCTTTGCGTTGCTCATCGTATGATGAATTTTAAATGATTCATGACTTTTTGACCTAGAAAATGTATTCAAGAACAGAAATGCAGTAATTTGAAAAAGATAATTTCTTAGAATCCACTTTTTGATTCGTGTCAGTTGCATACAGATACACACGCAATCATCACGCATTAACGTGTAACGTTACCAGCTGAACAGCTACTAATTCCTACAAAATGTAGGAAATACTGACCTAATGATTACAGATTACAGTACATGTACAGATAAAATCTTTGGAAAGCAAATCCATTAGATATCTAATTGCATAGCAAATCTTACTTTGGGTCAGAGAATTTAATAAAATTTATTTTGTTTTCAGTTTTGAATATCTTCACAATTGTAAAGTTCCCAAATGACGCTTGTTGGACCGGTGATGCTTTACGAGCAGGTAATCAGTAATACGTAACACTATCACAAGAGTACATTACAAAATATGATTAAGTATATATAAACGAATAATATTTACAAAATCAAAAGGTGTGTGCTACACATCGAGAGAATGTCGTGAACGAGGAGGAACTCCGTCAGGAGCTTGTGCTACTGGTTTCGGTGTTTGTTGTGTTTGTAAGTGACATCCGTCCTACATTTATGTGCCAGCATTATGTAAACCTCTTTTGGCCAAGTAGGTTCAGTAAAAGAACTTAAATGCGTGTGTTTAGTTGCCAGAACATGCGGACAGAGCACAAAGGAGAATGCCACATACTTCACGAGTCCAAGAGAGGCGAGATACGTTCCTCATCAAGGCCCGGTGATGAACTGTCAGTTGCAAGTCTACAAGGGAGGATGGGACGTGTGCCAGCTGCGGTTGGACTTTCTGCATTTCGAGCTTGGACCCCCAGATCCATACAGTGGTCAATGTAACAAAGATGCCTTTTTAGTCACTGGCTCTGCTTACAGCCCTCCCGTTATCTGTGGAAAGAATACCGGTCAACACAGTAAGTGACAGACACACTTTATTGAACCTAAATCCTGTTGCGTTACGCTCCCATGCAAATATGCACATGATAATGGCAAGGAATCTACGTAGAACAAGTGAGAATGCTAATTCACAAATACTGCGTTTTTGCATTTGTCTGGTTCCTATCTGCTCAATACTATGCACTATAGTTTTCCACTGTGTACCTATGTTTTGGGATGCGTAAACGTATATTGTTACGCTACATGTAAATAGAATCACTTTTGTACTGTGCTTATAATTTGTATAAGCTCTGTTTAGTTAATAAAATACATTAACGCATGTGGTGTGATTTAGCATTTCACGTCAGGACTATCTCCAAATGTTGTTAAAACGAGCTTTAACAAGTTTTAATAAATATTTCATGAATACAAATTATTTTCAGTGTACATTGACCTTGGTGGACATAACTATGGTCCCATTACGCTCACCGTTACTACCTCTGGTTATCACAAAGATCCTGGCTGGGATATTAAGGTAAACATTTCTCACGTCATACACATATGGAGAATAAACGTTACTGCAAGCTACATGCATGTATTAATAAATAGCTCTATGATACTCACTTAACTAAATTAATCATAATTTCTTTTTTCAACCCATTTAGATTACTCAAGTGAGATGCTGTGACAGAGCTCCTGATGGTTGTCTCCAATACCATTATGGTGTTTCAGGTACATAAGCACTAACTTAATGAGAAAATACTAATAATAATGCTGAAAATAAAATATTTATGATATTTTCTGCGATATCTATTTCTGTGAATTATATCTATACAATTTGGTAAATAGGTGTTTTGAAATCGTTTAACTTTGACGGATGGGATCAACATTTAGCAAATCAATGGTACACTATCTGTGTTAGGATGGAAGCTGGTGAGATAATTTTTAGTGAATTTGACTAAAAAATACTACCTGCAAGTTAATAATATCCTCTGTATTTTCTGTTTAGGTTTCTGCGCAATAAAGTACGAAGAGTGTGATCCAGAAAAGGGCACTTTCAGAATTTCCAGAGATGACAGTAAGATTTTAAAATGTCATCTATGTTATTGAAGTAGCAAAAAATGATGAAAGTTTGCACGTATTTATTTCTAAATCGTTTGAATTAATAGAAAAAGCTCAAACGGACGGAGACTGTTTGAATCCCAAAAAAGCTGGATCTTCAGATCATCTTTTGATTCCTTGTGGTACAACGGATGGAAACAAGGTAACATAATTAATTACAATAGAAACGAAAGGTAATTATCTATTAGAACGATATGTTTTAACAGTTAACACGGACACTATTTTGTAATTTTAGATTCAATCCGGTAAAAAGAAAGGAGTTCCTTGTGCTAATCGATTCTGTGGAACAGTTTTCTGCTCTCTGGACAAGAAGGCTAAGGCTCCATGCCCAGTAGAGAGTCACACGAAGCCTTTTACTGTTCGGGTGTGCTTCGATGATGATGAATACTCCAAAAAAGAAACAGAGAACGTCGGTTTCTGTTTACGATACACTCAGTTGCCTTGCTCATCCCACAAATAAAATTAATTAGCATCCTTAGATTTCATTTAAAAGCATAGGATACATACCGTGAAATCCCATACCTCTAATTTGCTACAAACGATTTTAATTAAGTTTACAAAGGAGAAAGCTTTTATATGCACAAATTTGACCTACCATTTTGATATTACGCAGATATTTGCTTTACGTGTTATTTATGATTATATAATAGACAATGATACTTCTACCAAACCAATACAAGACTTCCACTTGCTCTAATAATTATTTAGAAATCAGAGTATCAAATGATCTTATAATTTAAACTAAATTTTAATACAATGTGGAAACTTTGGACCTGTTCGTGCCAAAGGGGGGAATATATACTGGAGTAGTCGTGTTATTCTAAGAAGCGAAATGTATTCGTCAAGTAATTACACATGTAATTTAAGTAAAAAAGGAATTTTCTACATGTAATCTGGTATTGGAATAGCTCAGTAGTATTAACTGTAACAGGTATATAAGTATAATGCATATTTTTAAAGGGTGAGTAGGACTGGTAGCTACAATTTAACCTACCGGTAAGTGATCAATTATGGAAATTCGAAACTAACGTTTTTACATTAAAATACCCAAAACACCAAAATACAACCACTCGTGGTTACATTGAAGTGATTAATATTTGCTTCATCATGTACAATAGTCAACTATTTCTATTTATAATAGGTAGGTATATATTTATTGTCTTTTAATGTTACTTATTTACCATTGTATTTGTAAGAAAAGTTGAATGAAAAATCACTTTCAACAATTGTTGTACATCAAGATAAAAATAAATGAAAAAAATTTATAAATACACACACGATTGATTGAGTCTCAGATGCAATTATTCTTAAACACTTTCCATATTTCTATTGCCTTCCAAACGTTCACATGCCTTTGGTAAAATGTAGTCAATAAGTTAATTAACCTAATACTCTTAAAATAATTCTGCTATTCTCAATAAATGAATTAGATTGATAGATCTAGTATCTACAATAGTCTAGGTATCTGTATAATTGCACCATAATTATGTATACATAATACACTTTTGCAATGTATAGGTAAAGTAGAAAAATGACTCACAATAAGGTATAAAGTATAGATAGGCATTTCTTAGTACTTAGTTGTATCATCAACAATAATCAATTAATTAACAATTATAAGGCCTACGATTCCAGTGTAGTTGGCTTCCATCGGTACATGCATGTCTCTTGTATTTTGAGTTGAAAAATTGAGCGAGGCTCACTATTGATGACAGAAAAGTCCTTTGGTATCGTCACATCACACACAACAACGTGCTAATTAAAGAATGATTTTAGTACACCTGATTTATTAAGTACTATAATAGTAACTAGTAAGCAAAGAAATATATCTTATAACAATAAATTACTTTCTGTACCTTTCCAACGTGCGTGGCAAGCCTCTGAAAAGCATACATTTCCCTCCAATTAGGTCTAGGACGAGATGGGTAACCAATAATGTAAACAATGTAGCCGGCATGATAATAATCAGGTCCAAGTTTGTACAAAACTATTTCGAAATAAACAAAATTAGGACATAATAATTATATAACACAGCGGATATAATAATCCAAGACCAAGGCTAAAAATTCAACTCACTATACGACCCGCCGAAGGAAATTCCTATTTTTGGAACCCAATTCTTAGACCTGAAATAGTGATATACAGCATAAGATACAATGAACTCAGGATCCTTTGCTACAAGGCTTTTCCACACGTCCATGTAACTAATCATCTGGCCAGTAAGGGTTTGAATAGTTAAACATCCGACAGCAAAACTGAGAAAAATTACTTCTTCCGCCATTAACATAAGCTTTTCCTTGTAGGAGTACACATGTTTTGACTTTCCAGAGTCCGTATTTTGGATTAAGGGATGTTTAAAAACTTCAGATTCTTCAATTTCTTCAATAATCACAACATTATTCATCTCCTTCATTTGTTTTACTACGCTGTTCCCGACATGACTAATGTGGTTAATGCTCTCCTCTTTTTCATTTGTAGTGATTTCTTCCAGTAGTCTTCTTTTAAGGCCAATTCTTTCGATCATTTTTTTGTAGTAAGGCTTATGTTTGTAGTTATCATCATTGTTTTGAGGACAGCGGAAGGTTAAATTACTGACACCAAAGGATCCCTAAATCATTAACGAATCAGTGTATATTATATATTATATCAATTATAGTAAAACTATAATAGTAATCAATTACATAAATAAATGTCTTAAGCCTTACATTATGATACAGTGTCTGAATGTCATCTTCGCTCGAAACGAAAAAATCATTTCCATCATAGATACATCGACAAGTAACAGGAAGCTCCCACTCTCCGACAAAAAAGTTTGGAAACGGATGACCAACACTTACTTCCGAAAAGGATTTTTTTGTTTTCATACCAGCTAAAGGGACATTCATGTCAGTTTCGTTCGTTAACAACTTGTTGCTCTCGTTGTATTCAAAATTTGTTCTTAAAAATCCAAAGAATTTCTTTTTTTGATTAGTCCAGCTGACAGTAATTGCCTCTAAAAATCCTCCAGGTAGCCACGTAATCTGCAAAGTTAACACAAGCAAAATGTTAGTTAATGATTGTGGGTTTGAATGTTGAAATGTAAAAAATGAACACAGAATGTAAGACAAATGATGAATGTAAACTAAAATTAAAAACTAACATATGAAACTGACACACGAACTACCTCAAAGACCAGTGATAAAAAATGAACAGCACTTTGATGATTAGTAATTTATCCCAAGTGTTCTCTAAAACTAAAAACTTCACTTGATTATCAGAGAGACAGACAGGAGGGACGACGGGAGAAACACGAAGTCACATACAAAAACTATTTACAAACGTAGAACACATAGATCGTACATACTAGAACAAACGAAATCCCGAAAAGTAAACTCGCAAAAGAGCAATAAATTGAACTTCAAATGTGGATGATGCCGCCATAGGTGGGAGCGGGTAGTTTATAAGCATCTTTATGGCAGGATGTGTGTAAATATTATTTTTTCCAATGCACATTTACAAATTATATTTAATATTTTTTCTTGGTGTAACATCAACTTGTCCCACCCTCTGGGGTGACTTTGTGTTTGACGATGGTGAGGCCATCGTCAAGAATTTTGACGTCACTTCGCCTCAAGAAAATATAACCAAGATTTTCAAGCATGACTTCTGGGGAGTTGAAATCACTCATCCTCAATCACATAAATCTTATCGACCACTCACTACCATCACATATAGGTATATCTTCCCCAACCTGCGAACTTCCTCTCCTCATTATTGATTACTTTTCCTGCGGGAATCTATCTGTCTCGCTCGTCTCTCTACGCTTGTCTACATCACTACGCTGTCAATCACCCTTTTCCTTTCTTTTCCTTTTCAATCACCCTACTGGAACAATAATCCTGGAAGAAAAGCCCACCTTCTTTCCTTGGCCTTTCTTCCTCAAGATTCTCATTAACAATTCCAGCATGAAGTCCCAAGTTTCTTATAATATTTAAAATCCCGCTAACCTGAACTTGACTTATGTATTGACAATACTACCAATTTTTTAGTATCTAAATATTGGACTTTATGTATATGTTTAATTAATTCCAGGAATTTACATGATATGTTGTTATAAAAGCTTACTTACACCTTAGGGCCCACTTTCAATTTTGCATAAAATACATTTTTATTTTCTGTATGCCATGTCTCTTAGTCTCTTTTGCATGTATATCTAGTATTCCAAGATTGAAGATGAACAAAATGCATTGGAGCGAAGGGCTTAAAATATTATGACCTTTAATAGATCCCCGAAATGTATAAAATTAATGTATATTATGTCATGAGTCATCATGGTATCCCTTTCCCTTTTATATGTATGCTACGAGCAATCCGGTAACGGACTCAACCAAATCATATAAACGGACTAAAATTGACTAATTGTGACAATGTCTTTTCAGGATTGATTTTCTCTTATGGGGGCAGAATCCACTACCATTCCATCTATCCAACTTACTAATCCACGGTGTAAATTGCGTCCTTGTATATTTTTTCTTGAAGAAGTGTCTGAAGCAACATAACATAAACAATAAGATAGTGTTCTGGGCCACCGTCGTATTTTCTGTACATCCTATACATGTTGAACCTCTTGGAGGACTTGTTGGAAGAGCTGACTTACTTGCAGCTTTCATATTTTTGGCTGGATTTATAGCTGTACCTCAAAATAAGTATTATTCTCCATTTTTATTGTCTGCCGCTGCTATCTTAGGATCTCTGTTTAAAGAAAATGCCATTGTTTTAACGGTATTAACCAACATTCATAAGTTCTGTGATTAAATGAATAATCAATGTCGAAATTTAATAATTATTTTAACCTGCTGCTGTGTTTTATAGATTTTTTACATTTTAATTAACGTTGTGGTCAACGATAGACTCAAATTAACGAAAACAAAGTGGTTTCTACATATCCTGTCTTTAATACTGACCTGCAGTTTTGTTGCATGGAGATTATGGTTTCAGGGTAGGTACCTAAACTAAAATATTTCATAGCATTCATATATAAATCAAACCCAATTGCAGGAGTACCTAATTTAAATCTTAATATACTTGCCTATGTAACGTACAAAATACGTAATTATTTGTATAGGTGGCCCTCCTGAGTTCCAATATTTTGACAATCCTCCAGCATTTGCTAAAAGCTTATTTACTAAGGTTTGTTCGACCACCCCATTTATCCAAATTAAGTTATGTTGTTCCGTATTTTGAATTTTGAGCTGGAATAAATTGAGACTAATTTTATGAAAATTGTTTTTTCAACAGGTTGCTAGTATTGTCTATGTTTGGCTATTAAACGTATACTTACTCGTTCACCCATTATGGCTATGCTACGATTGGTCCATGGGATGTGTCCATTTAGTTGAGTATCTTAACGATCCAAGAATGCCATTTATAATTGTTTTTATTATTGTTGGGTTGCGTACTTTAATGAAATCAATGGAATCAAAGTAAGTTTAAGATATAATAGCTATATAAGCATCTATAAAATAAGGATTACGGAATGCAAAATGCAAATACAACGAACGCTTTTGTTTGTAATATTTCAGAATCATAATGACAAGTCTTCTAATTTCGGTGACCACGTTCATTCCATGCTCCAATTTGATTTTCACAGTTGGGTTTGTATTAGCTGAAAGAAATCTTTATCTTCCATCAATTGGATATTGCTTATTAATAAGCTATTGCATGCTGCGGAAGAAGATGAAAAAGCTTTTGTGTTTAGTTGTTGTTATATTTTACTGCCGCTCTGTACAGCGATCAACACAATGGATGGATCAAGGGACCCTTTTTAAATCAGCATTAGATGTAAGGGCAGCTATTGGTAGTTTTACAACTAATATGGTTAATGTTGAATGGTTTGGTTTGTTTCACTTGCCTAATTTTATGAATCATAGGTTTGTCCTGGTAATGCAAAAATTCATTATAATTTGGGAACGTTGTTCGGGGAGGCAGGAGAAATGAAATCAGCTATATCGTCCTACAAGACAGCCCTGAATTTGCGTCCGGATTATTATCAGGCAATGAACAACTTGGGAAATGTTCTGCGTCACAGTGACCAAATGAAAGAAGCAGAATATTGGCTTCGAACCGCAGTTGAAACAAAGTGAGTGAATTAATACTATTTCTTACGAAGCCTTTAGCGGTTAGTAAAGTCATATTATTATATGGATTTTTCCCCGATTTCCAAAAAGTTTCTGAATTCGAAAGTGTATTAAATATTTTAATTAAATTCGTACATTTCATTAAATATTACTTAATATGAATTCTTTTTAGGCCTGATTTTGCAACTGCATGGATGAATCTGGGAATCGTTTTGAGTAAGAAAAATAAATCTGAAGCATTGAATTGTTATCTTAGGGCTCTTAAACATAGAAAAATATACCCGGATTGTGAATACAACCTTGGGAATTTGGTATGTCTTTTGCTTACCCTTTAATTTTGTTGTTGCAATATACAACTGTTATAACATTAATTGCAAAAATTAATGAATGACATCACTAACAGTACCTGGACTTTGGGAACAAATCGGCAGCATTAAAATCTTGGATGAGAGCTACAGCAATGAAGCCAACTCATTCGCAAGCCTGGATTAACATAGTAATATTACTTGAACAACTCGGACGTACAGGTGAAGCAAAAGAATGGGCCCTTAAAGCAGCAGATATCTTGAAAGAAGAAGACACACTTCAGTTTTTATTAGGAAACATTCTAGGAAAATATTCACAGTATGAGATTGCTGAACAATATTTTGAAAATGCAATTAAATATTGTAGGAAATCGAAAAAGGATGTACCAGCAAAATATTACTCTAATCTTGGTGAGAGTTATTGATGAACAATAGTTATTTTAACATAATAGGTTTCCAATTACTGTACAATCTGTGTCTTAACATTTTGCTTGATTTTAGGCGTGCTGTATCACAGATGGGATAAAAAAGACAAGGCAACAGAATTTTATGAAAGAGCTTTGGAAATAGACCCGACGCTGGAGTCTGCTAGAGCAAACTTGGTCATGTTAAATGGCAAAGAATCAGTCAGAAAAAGCAAAGGTTAGATCTGATAAAGATGTCATGGTGGTTATTTACAATTCGTATGCGGAATTGTACATTTTAGTACTTAATTACAATCTGTCTGTAGTATTGTTATTAGAGTCTACCTGAGAATGCACAATTATGATATACTTATACTACCTACATACCTTAATAACATGTAGATATTACAAATAGAATCTCTCCCATCTCGCTCCCTACTACCCAATTGTATCTGTGAAGTAAGACTTGTGGTGCAGGAATATCAGTATTTATTATATTTGCCATAGCCAATAGTATATAGCCATATAGCTTGTAGAAGATGTAGCGGTGTAGGTGTAGTCGTGTAGAATAGTATGATAATATTAAACTTTAAATGGTAACTGACTATTGAGAATAACTTCTATGATACAAATATCTTTACAGCAACTTAAAAAGTATTTTATATGGTATAAGTTTAATTTACATTCTGTAGTGATAACTTTCACATGCTAAGCGTAATATTTTTAATTTTTTAAAACTTTTATGTACTGGGTAATAAATGATTACGAATTATTGTTTTTGTGCAAAAATCGAATTGTTTATTTCATTTTAGGGTAAAAAAGACTAATTGTAAATATCAATTTATGTATAAAAATAATATCAGTCGAGTTTGAAACATTTACAAGTAAGCTCCATAAGCTCCTCCATAAGCTCCACCATAAACTCCTCCTCCATAAACTCCTCCGAGTCCTCCGACGATGGCTGGTCCAGCAGAGTAAGAAGCGACAGCTGGGGCGTAAGAGCGGACAGCAAGAGCTGGGGCGTAAGAGCGGACAGCGACGGCTGGAGCAGCGGCATAACGGACAGCTGGGGCTACGGCGACGGCTGGGGCGTAAGAGCGGACAGCGACTGGGGCAGCGGCATAACGGACAGCTGGAGCGACGGCGACGGCTGGAGCGTAAGAGCGGACAGCGACGGCTGGAGCATAAGATTGGACAGCGACGGCTGGAGCGTAAGAGCGGACAGCGACGGCTGGAGCGGCATAACGGACGGCTGGAGCAACGGCGGCGTATTGGACGGCTGGAGCAGAGTAGGCAATCTGTTAAAATGAATAATAGTATTTAATTAGTTTCCATTCGAATCCATATTATGTCCATTTCATATGAAATAATTTGTTAATGAATGCTTACTCCAGAGTTCAAGAATCCGGCGTTGGCGGCGGAAACGGCGAGGGCAAGGATGACAACGGCGAACTGTAAATAATAAATGGAAGATTAGATGTTTATTTGAAGTTAATTTATTGAATTGTAATTGCTAATCTGTAAATGTTTGAAAATCTTACGGAGTTCATGTTGAAGTTTTGGGTTTTGTGAGAGTGTAAACTCAAAGAATTATTTGATCACTAAATGTGAATTGCAAAGAGCTGAATATGCTGACTTTGATTTGGGAGAGGGTTTATATACAGAAAATATTTCTCCCACTTTTAGTAAAGGAAGTGCGGATTACATACAAAATAAATGCACCATGCACCCCAGTCAATTTGGTGTGACAAAGGTAAATATATATATGGAGCAGATAGCCTATTAGTACGAGTGTGTCAGATCAGGATATGAGGTGCTCTAATAATGTATAGGTGAGATAAATTAATTGCATTTTCTTCTCATGGAACTCTTCTTTGCATAAAAAATATCTGGATCTCTGTTATTAACAAAACTATTGAAGTGTCAGTAGTATGAACTTGTATTTTTTTCGAGTGCACTTCGATTGCACTTTCCTGCCCTGTCCTATCTGTCCATCATATACATACAGTACACCTCTACAAGAATTTATTGCTGTCCTGGGATGGACGATTAGTATTCACAAGAAAGGGGAATGGATGCACATTTGGATGTATTTCCTCTACTTTATTACATTACATTTGTTCTTTTATGGGTGTCCAATGAAACATTTACTGACCTGTTTGTTATATATAATATATTGACCACTGCACTGGTTCTGGCCAGATATTATCCAGCCAGATATGTATATACTAATAACAGGCTTTGTGTGTTATGTTATGTTCAACATACATGATCAGTGGTGTTAGGTCAGATGAGACATCTAATGCTTTCATTTGTCTATAAATGCTAATATGGTATATATAATATATATGGCTGGGGAAATACTAAACTGATTTTTATTATGTGTCATAAAATACTGATGTGGTCTGTCTCAAACTCAAAAGTAACGTAAAGCACGCTTCTCGTGTTTTCTTTACTTGGATTATTTGTCCTTTGGGGAAATCAAGGTTTATGTCCTGAATTGAATTTTATTGGTTTATTTTCATGCTTCATACTTTCCAACCAATCAATACTTGACTTTGGTTGTTTCATTAGTTGTAGTAGTAGGTTGAACGGTTGAAGGTGAAGCTTCTAAATGTTTAGCATATGTGTGGACTGACAAAAATTAATGCTGATTACTATGTTAAGCATGTATTACAGGTAATGTAATGTTGCTGTCTGCACACAATTTGATAAGACAAGTTGCATTGCAACGGAAACAGTGCTTGGCTGATGTAATTTCTATTTAACTAATGTTATTTACGCTGGTTATTCTTTGTTTTGTCATTTCGTACACGTACATACGGTAAGTATGCCCAAACAACTTTCTATAAAAATTAAATGATTCATCAGTATGTGTCTGCACAGTCTGCAGTGGTCTATAAGAAGGATGTCCCTTTGAATCTTAATTCCATTGGTCAGCTCAGATGTCTGCATCAATATCGATATATTAGTTGTATCTAAGATCTCAAAAGTTGCTGTGAGATCCAAAATGCAAGGTCAAACTCCGTTGCATTCTCTTTGTAGACACGATCGCACTGGCAAAACAATCTGATTGTGGACATAAAAGTCACAGTCTGTTTATTAGATTTACATATCATATGCATTTAGTTAACCTTAAATAAATATTTTTATTTATATTATGTATGTATATCATATGCTGGACATAATTATAGATATAGCACTATATTCAGGTGTTCTTTTATTTACGTACATAGTAATTTGCTAAAAGAGTTGAGTCAAATTACTTTTTGCATAAAGAAGTATAAAGTAGGAAGTTATTCTCTCTACGTTAATGAAAGATCTGCCTTGTGAAGAGGAAAAATTCTTTTACACCCCATATTCGCAATAAACGTGGGTTACTCTGTCTAAAGCTATAATATGGTCAAATTATTGCCTGACTATATATTGCATTGTAGTAGTCATAATAATCATAATATTTGCTGGTAACTTCTTTCAATCAAATTCAAGAGATAGAGACCACTGGACGTGAAATGAAGCACAATGAAGATTCAATTCTTATAGTTAAGAAACAATTTCAAATATCTAAGTTTAATTTTACTGAGTTCAGACTAAATAAAATCTTTCTTACCATATAATACTTGCATTGAGATGATTTGGTTAGATAGGTATGTATTTTTTGTAATTTGATACAAAGATTTATTGATTCAGCTTTATTTCAGTGACAACAGCAGACAATCCAATTGCACACATTACACGAAGAAATTGCAAAATATGAGAAATCTAAACATGATCTTCCTTGTGGAAAAAATTCTCATTAAAGCCTACCTAAATTATTTCAAAATGTTTTAAGGCTTATTTTCTATTGATACAATGAGCATGCAATTCTGAGAATAAACCGCTAAAAGTGTCTTATCATTCCATCCCTTTTTGAATGGAAAATTAGTATTCTATCACTATTATACCGAATATTTAGGTCCGCTATTATAATTTTAAGTACATATTTTATGGATTTATTACAAAATAAATAGTATGATCTAATTCCACAATTTGTATTGCACTATCCAAAATAAATATCTATCAGCACGTATATGTTTTTGATAATGGTAATCTCCATTTGTTTTGATTTATTAAAATTTTTCGAAATTCGTTTTCACATTTTATTATTCATCGTTGATGGAACCAATTGGACACAAATTTTGCCAAATAATTAACTATAAAAGTAACTCCATATAATTTTATCATGTTGTGGTGAACAAATACCAGGATTGCTGATGGTGATATCTTGACTAATAAAAATATTTTAGGAAATAATCGATATTTCCATCTCAAATGTTATAGGACTAATAACGTATTACAATTATATCTTGTACTTTGGAGTTTTTAAAGAGTTTTATAAAGTCGGAAAGATACAGTGCTAGAAGATTACATAGTATAAAATGAAATTTCAACTTCAACAATGTGAACACTGTATTTACTTCTTGTAATTGAAGAAGGTTGGGGCATAAGCTCCATAATATCCTCCATAGTAAGCTGGAGCGGCAGCAATCTGTGTACAATTAATTTGCTTTCCAATAAAACCATAATTTACATCATGCGTAGTTAATTTGCGTAAATATATTTCTTTTACCAAGCCTGATGTAGCAACTGCAACTGGGGCAGCGACTGTTTGGACAACTGGAGCAGATACAGTATGGACGACTGGAGCAGCAACCTATTTTCATTGATATTCATATAGTTAGCTTTAGCTTTGACTGGGCTTCTGCCAATTAAAATCCGATTACAAATGTGCTAAGTTTACTTACAGCTTTTACAAGGGGTTGGGCAACTTGGACAACTGGTTGGGCAACTTGGACTACTGGTTGGGCAACCTTAACAGGAGCAGCAACTTGGACAACGGGTTGAGCAACCTGTTTCAAAATATTTAGGAAAATTGGGCTTAGAAATCTTGATTAAAAATCAAAATACAACGGAAGACGACAATCAAGTTTCCATAAAGTACAAGTGTAAGTATTGGAATGCGAACACTTACGGCTTTGACAACTTGAGCTGGTTGGTAAACAATTGGTGCTGGAGCAGCGACAACGGTCTTCACGGCTGGGGCATAGTTGTAGTAGTTTTGATAGTAAGGATATCCGTAGTTGTATCCGTATCCGAAATTGTATCCGAGTCCTCCATAATATCCGTACTATATAATATGTGAACAAACGTTTTAGAAATCGTTTTGGAGCAGGAGTTAAAGTTTTCAACGATAAGGTTTAGAAATAAAGGGTGAATTTACAGGAGATCCGTAGAGTCCATTGTAGTATCCTCCGTAGAGAGCTCCGGCATTGGCAGCAGCCAAGAATCCAAGAAGAACAATAACCTGTAAATGAAAACAAAATGGAAAATGAGCACAAAATTGCAAATATTTATACTGCAGTTACATAAATGTTTTTAATTATTATACGTACAGCGTTCATGATGATTTGATAAAGTGTTGTGTTAGAACAAATAAGATGTGTTGAATCACTTAAGATGATTTCAGAGTAAGACAAATAGGGTAAGCAATGAGAGAACCTTTTATACTCCGGACAAAATTCCAGTCATATAACTCCTCCTTAGGTTTTTTTCCATGAATTAACAACTGAACTAGCACAGAATTTCCAGAACGTAACATGTTGCAGGGTTGAGGGTGGGCCAATATCGTGTTACATCTTACAAGCAAAAATCTAACGAGATAATTTATTCACAATGTACCTATCTGTATCTAGATAATAGTTATTGATTGATCCTTTGTGTTGAGAGAAATTAAATTTGGGCCTACATAACCTAATCCATTGAAGAAATAGCAGTAATGAGTGTTGCATGTCTTGTTTCGACTGTTTGTTTGTCTCGAACAGTACCTCTAGCTGTATCACACAATTCCATATACGACCATACCTATGTGCATCATTACCATAATCTAATACTTGTCAGCCCAAAGTCTTCCGTAACAAAAAGCAAATCTGTCGACAAAAAAAACTCGACCAGACAGTCAGAACCAGAAGACTACAAGCAATTATTTAGTTTTATTCGTATTTCTTATTGGTCAAGAGTAGCACACACCTTAACAAATAATAACCATACATAATAATGAAACCAGTGATGTAACGAACACGTAAGAAAACCTGCTGCGAAGATAATAATATAACACCTTTATATAATTCTCAAGTAAAGGTATCCTTAGAATAAGTTATTTCTGACTGAATAACCGAAAAATATAAGCCGATAGATTATGAATGAGGCACCTGTGTCAGTGTTATGTTTGTTGTGTATGTGAACTACGTACTTGCATAGTAGTATTATTATACGATTTACGATGATATCATTATATCACACACCATTCATCTATGCTCTTTAGTCTATGCAAAATTCATTCTTGCGGAAATGTTTAGTATAAATCAATTGATTTTATATTTACTGGAAGAAAATCTGGGTAACTTGTTTAGTTCACTTTATCCGGTTATGATAGGTGGGCATTAGTCTGCGTAGAAAATATTATTTTTTTCTATTTTTAATTATTATTGTGACTTTTGGCGAAAAGAGGTAGGTGGTTCTTCTTTGTCCATTGTAACTTCTTACTTTACTTAATTCAATTTGTGCGATTCTGCGATGGGTCCTTCCATGTTGTCTATTGAATAAAGCTGAGCTATGGCAGCTGAAAAGTTTGTAAATGTAACAATTAAAAAACATCAGAAAGCAATCTAACAATTTACATGTGATGGTTACTAGAAACTAGAACATCGAACAGGACGGCTAAAAGCCCAATCTATGTCCAATGCTAAAAATATAATCGGAAAGTGAAGATGGTTATAACAAGGTTAAACAGTTTATCACTCAATACAAAACCGTACTTAGAACCGGGTGCAGGGGATGAGACGGGATATATAAAGATGTATTAGTTAGGAGTATTCGCACAGGCTCTTTCTGTCGAGAATAGGTCAAAAATGGCTTAAATAATATGTTTTTTGGATTTCGAGGGGTATTATTAAATGCTATAATAATGAATTACCTACAGATGGCAAAAACTGGTATTAGATATCGGGGAAGACATATCGGCTATTAATAATGGAAATCTGAGGGGGATACTTCAACTGCAAGTTATAAATACTTCTTTATTCCTTGTGAATCGTGTATCGATGGTTCGATCGATGATCACAAATGCAAAGTTTAAATCTCATTTTGGCGTTCCAGGTTTATGTTATTTCATATCAAGCAAACGGGTAATTGAACCCGGTTTCTTGTATTAAGGAATGTCTGGCCGACATAAGTAACCGCATAGTAGAGCCTCACAGACTCACAGGATACCATATAGAAATACTTTTATTTTGCGTAATAATTTTAAGTGTTTACAAAAGAGGTATTAGTACTAAAGACTAGAAGGTACACTATTTCTGTTTCTTTGGTAAAGGACTTTCGGAATTTTGCTTGCGACCCATCGGCGGAAGTAGTAATTCTGACAGTATATTAGGAGTAGGTATTGACATGTCTTCTAATTGTGATTCATTCTTTACATCTTCTGTAATGGATAACTCCTGCGGAGGTGTTAACAATCTGTATTTGAATGCAAAGATTTAAATTGAGTCAAAATACGAAATAAACATATTTCTTGCTAATTGTTCAAAAAATATGCTGAATAATATGCTTTTAGACGATTGGGTGTGTACTATTAGTAAGTTAATAGTGAAAATTGTCACAAGGGAGATAAGACTAAGTGGACATAATAATAATGTGTCACTCAAGAAGATACTATTAATACATCTAAGGTTCCCTTTTGTGAGATGATTTTACTTACGGGTCAACGTGTTTAGGAGGAGGCACAGAACCGGGGTGTGGTAAAATAGACGCCGGATCGATTGTCGTGGAAGATGAATCCTCCGACACCAACGCGGGTGACGGAGGTGAGGATAGCAAAGAACTGCAAACAAAAACAAGACAATACTAATTAGGGTTGTAAATACCTGTATTAATATTGATTTCAATTGTCTTGCTCTAATGTCAAATTGTCAACTCACAACGTTCATGATGATTTGATAACAAGCCTTTGTAAATCCCAACTGTTAGTTCAAATGATGGAATGTGAATGTTATAGTTCAACCAAGTTCCAAGAGTTTATATACCGAAACCGAAAGGAAATTAACTTACATGTTAGTTGGTACATGAGATCGTCAGCATAGCTGACAAAGGCATTTTATGCCCAATGAGAAGAGAAACTAGACACAATGAACAAAGAAATATTGATTGTTCTTTTTCTGGGAACCAAATAACAACAGTCTTCTTTGATGATCAACATACTCATCTTCTCATACTGAACAGACTAGGCTATTATGATTGTATATTAAATAAAATTCAAAACACTCCTATGACCTAAAGATATTTTCTTCTTCATCCTACCTTACAATAGATTTCACTATTTGCATTATCCAGAACTTCAACACAACAACATTTGTCTCATCTTCCTTATTCATTCCATAATTTGACTCATTCGCACGAATTATCTCATTCTACATTCATCTTATTCTACAAAAAATGCTAAAAATTTAAAAATTATGTGAGCTAAGGTGGTAGGAAAGATCGTTACCTGCTGAGTTGTGGGCATAATAACACACGAGTTATTGAGTGAAACATAATTTATTCGTTCTACACAAGACGAGCCAAAAAAAGTATTGTTGTGCACAAAACATTCACATGCTTATGGTTGTATGTAGCTTATTACTGGACTTCCTATGTGATACTGGTAATGCGAATGAGGCAGTGAGTATGAAAAGAGAGGCAACTAGCCTGACCCTAACTTAACTCCCAAACGATTGTCAAAAGTATAAATTTTGCTCTTTGTTTAAAAACATTTTTGATTCGGCAGAAAAAACAATTTCGGTTTGGCTGCAAGAACATTTTAATTTGCTGATAAAACAGTTGTTGTTTGGCAGTATTACAGATAGCAAGAACATTTTTGATTTGGCAGCAAGAAAATTAACTAAAAAAATATTTTTGATTTCACAAGAACTCGTTCCACTTGGCTAAACAAACAGTTTCCGTTTGACAAGAACATAATTTGATTAGACTAAAGCAATATTTTTGGTTTAATGGTCTTGGTCTTGGCTATGCATATAAATGTAACGCTTCATACAGTTTGGGCCCTGCCAGAAAATAACATTTCATCACAATGTATAATAATGTAAACGATGCTTCTCCAGAAACTGGAGACGTATTCCCTACCCGGTCCCCGGCTACTCCATTCCCGGTACCCGGACACTCCCTACCCGGTCCCCGGCTACTCCCTACCCGGTACCCGGCTACTCCCTACCCGGTACCCGGCTACTCCCTACCCGGTACCCGGCTACTCCCTAACCGGTACCCGGCTACTCCCTAACCGGTACCCGGCTAATCCCTACCCGGTACCCGGCTACTCATTACCCGGTAAATCCTCGACTAGGCTACTCCCTACCCGGAAATTCCGTAAATTAACCATATTGACCACCCACTGGTCAAAATTGGACGAAATATTCAACCTTACATTTTGACCAAACACTGGTCAAAATTGGTCAACTTTACAAACGTACACACAGACGGACGATCGTACAGACGTACGGACGGCCGAACGGACAGACGTACGGACGGACGAACGGACAGACGTATGGACGGACGAACGGACAGACGTATGGA
>JABASH010000503.1:0-39150 GCA_019776445.1 Tomocerus maximus
AGCAAAAGAAAAGTTTAGCATTTTATGAATAGGTCATTCCACGAAGCTTCTTCTTTTCGAAACAGTAAATTAGGTGTAAAAGTATTGTGTGATTATAGTTGACTTTACACTCTATAAAGAAAAAACAAAATTCATAATTTCGTCAGGTTCGGTCGGTCGAACTTCTCCGTATCTTCAAATCTGTAGTCGTATTTAAAAAAAATAAAACTTTGATAAAAGATTTAAATTGGCATCATTACATATTGTTTAGTAGGATAGCTATGTGCATATGAGTGGACACATTTACATTACATGAGATCAACGAATTACAAAGTATGTATGCGTTTTTCTTTGTATAGTCTTTGTTCAGGTTAATAATGTAATGTAAACCTCATTCTCACTCCCCTCCAGACTGTTGTAATTTTAATGATATTGTAAATTGTAAAAGCCTTCGACTTGCTATTTCCTTGCTTTTATGCTGCCTTTGCGAATTAAGCAAACTAATAATACCGTTACACTTTTCGGACTTGAATTTATATTGTATTTGCTGCGTAATTGCGGACAATGCAGAAGAAATTTTGCCTGAAACGTAAGCTTAAGCTGCTTAAGTCATTCGCTTGTGCCTTGTGCCGTCCCTACAATTCAACATTCACAAATGCGATCTAACATTATTGTTCACCGAACGCAGAAATATTATACTTGTACACAAAATAAGTACATAAGTACAATACAATCACAGTATCATCAAAAATTAATGCACAAGGTAAGTAATAGGTTATAATTACAATAGTACTCACTAGACTCACATAGTAGTACTCTCATTCCTCCTTTTGTTTCCAGTTCATGGTTTAATTGCATCGGAGCATCTGTGTTCTAATTTCAACGAAAACTTTGGAAAACAAAGAAAATAAGTAATCTGTGAGAAATTCCTACTTAACACAATAAGAATACATTCTTTGATCACCACAAGTATAGAATCATGAGCTCTTGAACCTCATTTTGGCTTGTAAGCGATTTGAAACAATTAAAGTATTCGAATTACTTAGTTCATTTATAAACATATTATACGTTATCATTTCAGATGAGACAGTGAGACTGTCATTAATAAATGTTTTGTACTGTGCATGGTTGTAGTATTGTGTATAGTAGTATATGCAATGCATTCACTCACGTGCGTTTTGATGGTTCCGAACTTCACAGAGATATAATACTACATTTTGTTTCTATTTATACCAGTACATTACATGAGCTTGCAACAATTTAATTATCTTCTTATGTCTTATTAGTAGCAGTACTACTACACACCACTAAAAATAAGTGAATTAAAGAGATGCTATGCAACATAAGAACTAAAGAAAAAGTCAGAATACAGTGACATATGAATGCGAAGGATGAATGGGCACAAGTTGTTAAATGGTGTAACATACATGATATATAAATGGAACGCGTTTGATCATTTTGGATCAGTAAGAATTAGAGCTTCTTAGATTTTCAAAGGGAAAACATCATTTTGCTGTGTAAAATAGTATTTGAACAGAAAATCAATTTTTTACAAAATGAAAATTGTCACATTATATTGTTACACATTTGTGTTAGTTTCCTTTTCCGTAAGCTCACAAAGTGATAAGGGTAACATAAATACAACTCTATTTACAGGTTTACGATATGGAAAGATATATTCTCCAATAACTGAGGGTAGGTCTTCTTCTTACTTGGATACAACCGATATTATTCCCAGTCAGCTCGGAAGCTTCGCTTCTAGCTTGGATTACCCGTCTTCTCCGACAACATCATTCAGACAGTATTATGGAAGATCGCCTTCTGTAAAAGTAAGTGGTAAAAGTCTTAAAATCTACAGATACAATATTTTTGCATTAAGTACCAGGGTAGCAGCAATGTCAAGTTAAGCCCAAGTTATGTCGAATGTTATAAGTGTCTAATGTTTAATTATTGAATTTGTAGATAGAATCTCTATCTCACCCACCAGCAATAGGAATGGCTGTGACAATGCCGATTACAGCAGCCCCATGGTATTATGACGCAAATGGTAATATATATGGGAAAAATCATCTTTACCCCTACGACAATTTTGATGATCACAGCTACTTTAATTCCGGAAAAGGGGGAAATGTAAAATCTACTGCCAGTGCCCTAGCCTCGGGAATTTCCCTTCTCAGTTGCTTGGCCTTAGCGATTCCCCTTTTACTGATTCCATTAGCATTAGCATTGGGAGCTTTTCTTAGCTTGGCTTTAGTTTTAGCAGCTCCTGTACCGGTTGTCACTGTAAATGGTGGAAACGGTCGTGTCGGAACTCAAAAAAATCGCACTAAAAAAGAAACAAAGGCAATCAAGGTTTGTTGGCTACTATTTCATTCTTTAGATCTTAATTTTGAAGTTGAAAGTTTACATACCATTTTATGCTGTTTATGTTTCAGGATGCATTTCACGACCTAATGAATAAATTACCTGAGCCATAACTGACTAATTACTGTAATAATTGTACCTCCTGTCGGGTCTACGAAATCTATTGGTGAATGACAACATAAAAATAATTTGGAACGAATATCTACATGCAATCGTCTTATGTTGTAAGGAAATATTATATATCCTCCATATTTAGAAGTGGAAAGAGCATCTCATTCATTAATGATTGCAGTACCATATTTGGGATAGCACTTCATTTGACGGTATAAAAACCTAAAGCTATGGTTTTACATTTTTACATACATTTTAATGACAGTGTTGCAGCAGTCTGCTGTACAAATTATGCTGCTCATAAAGTCAACATTTATCTATCGTAGGTGGCTAAAAATGTTTAGGTTTCCTGATTTTTACGTTCTCAATGGTACTGTTTATATAGTGATACTATTCCTGAAACGTGAACTCATTCTCATGTTGTGTTTATGTTTTATGGAAATCAAAATTTATGGCATACTTATTCAACAATCTATTATCTCCCAGATTTTAAACATTGAGGAAATCATTGATTGAGAATATAATGTACTACAATAATAATATAAGAATTAAATCCTCTGTCCACTACTCTTCCTGTAAGATAAGTACGATAAACTAAGTATGCAAATTAAGTGCTGCAATCTGCAAATAAATATGTACATACATGTTGAGAACAATGGCATAATGAGGGGCATTGTGACATAAGAAAATTGGTGCTTACCTTTTTGGTCACTAATTCTGTATTTTAATAAAACTTTTGTAAAATACAAGTAATAAATCATATAATTCTGACAAATGATTAGTACAAATTATAATGTTTTGGCTGATAATCGTTCTTTATGTGCTTACATAAAAAGTAACATTTTTACAGATCCCTACATTCTACATGTAATTATGTTACACACATAATAATAAGCATTTTTAATTGAATTTATCATAATCATAGCAAAGAAGACCATCATGATAAAGATAACATATTATTATGTACAATCAATCTATAAAAATGATCACTGAAAATTAATGTTTAGGTTAAAAAAAACTCGTGGGCTTAATTTTAATAAAATTATATATTTTCTGTGTTACAGTTATTATTTTGTCACTGAAATTTGAGTATATCCATCAAGGAACAACACAAAACACCCACCAAATGACAAATACATAATGGCAATAATGCTGTCAATGAGACCTTTACTTTCCCATAAAGCTTGAGTAAAAGCACTTTGATATAATTAATTTGACTCACCTATATACAACCTTCTTATGTACAAACAGACATAAAATCTGCATTATATGGACATATGTAGATGTGCCGTATTTATTATTACTTAGCTCCAGATCACATCAGACAGACCATAACAATCATGAAAGATATACACTCTAAGATATTGTTAATTCTGGCCCTCGACTGCTTGAATCCTTTTTCGTGGCTTTTTGTGCTAATTGGTAATACACAAGTTATAAAGGCAATAAATATTTTACGCAAAGCCATAATTAGATGACATACTTTAATGGAATAAAACTTACTCTAACTCTGTTCGCTTTAGTTTGTGCAGGCTTTTCCATTGAGAAATAATGCTTGGCACTAGCATCAAAGCTCTGCTTCTCAATCGTGCCACTTTGATGTGGCGGAGTATAAGCTGAATTGTCGTCGATAAATCTCCCGAGCTATCAAAAGTTTAAATCAATAACTCGTAACATTTTCCTTTAACTACGTGCTGTAACTACTATTGATCCTTCAGCTGTTTATTTCGACCTGGTTAGTAATTTTATTAAGCAAGAAAGAAGAGAAAATAACAGAAAAATAAGACAATAGACTGCAACATGAACAGCAGCCATAATATATTATCCAACCTTACCGGAACTTCTTTCCACCCGGAAGTAACACGGACATAAAGACTCTCGTCTTTTTCTACATATGCAAGAGTGCCTGGTGTTCCAGATAAGCGAGCCTGAAAATAAAACATTTATGTTGTTTTTGTTCGTGGACAACGTTTTACATAAGACAGAGATAGAACAGTAGCATCTTTACCGTTAATTGATGAATATTTGAGACTTTCAGCGCACTTTGCCCCGGTTCTCCTACAAAACGTTCATGTTCATGTTCAAGATATTACTTTCATTCTAAATCATACTAGACTACATACAAGATATTTGTCTAGTACCTTTCTCTCCCTCAATTGACAACCCTGGAATTCCGGGGGGACCTTAATAGAAAATTATTGGACATTAATTTCAGTAATTAAGTAAATGTAGTCTTAACTTAAGAATTTTTGTTTATTGGGTATAGGATAAATTATTTCGATAGAAAGAACTAACCAGCCACCGGAACCAATATAGGGATGCGACCTTTTTGCTCGTCAATAACTCTAGCTAGAATCTCAGGATCGAATTTATAGCTTTCTCCTGGAGGACCTTTTACAAAACATCAAAGTTCAAATTCGTAAGTGCTTGTTTTTAAACTTCTGATATTTTATTTGCCACAAGTAGATGATACCTCTAGGACCAGGACTTCCTCGAATCAATTCGATATCTGGAAGCAGCGCTGGCTCTCCTTTTTGCCCAGGTTCACCGCGGATCGAAAGACCATTGGGTCCTGAAATGTAAGATATTCATTCAAAAATTGGGTCAAAATACTTATCTGGTGTAGGTATCTCCGTTGAAATGAAGTTTGTCTATACATCCTACCAGGTTCTCCGGGGGATCCTACAAAATTACAAACACTATTTAAAATTTCATAGGAAAGCTTTGAATTTCTAGAAGTATAAATGAGAAGGCGTACCTCTATCTCCTTTCCTTCCTCTGAAAATAAAAATACAGGCTCATTTGAGTTTCTTTACACTTAAATAAATTAGCTATGTACATTCAAACCTTAAATTGCATGTTTAATGTCCTAATTGTTACCTTTTTCCAGTATCTCCCTAAATATTAAAAAAACGCTTGTAGTTTCACAATTGAAAATATAGAATAAATCAAATTAAGAAGTGACAATGCGACACTGCCATACCTTAACTTCTATATATGACCCATCTTTAAGAACAGTATTGTAAGACGGGCTTGCTGGCTCCCCTACATTTAGTTTTAATTAGCGGTTGCATTACCAAAGATGTTTTGTTGTACAATTGGTATCAACCAAAAATAATTACCTTTTTGTCCTTTTCTTCCTTTTCCTGGCTTTACAGGTTCTGGGGAATAATTTCTGGATAAGGCCGAAGTGGAATATATAATATTACTGCCAGGAAGTCCCCTATAGAATTATACAAAACATCTTAATAAGCTTATTAAGCTATTACATAGATATGACTCTTTGACTATGACAATCTATGATTATTTGCTTGGTATAAATAAATTCATGCATAAGTTATGAGCTAGTAAAACACATGGGGAAGAATTGTATTATATTCAGCAATTACTAATATGGTAGAAGATATTTAGAAACACTTAACTTGGGCCTGGTGGACCTGTTTCCCCCTGCCGGCCTGATGTACCCGGATATCCTATACAGATGATTAAATGAAAAGTTGGTAACAATGTAAATGAAAACCTTTCTGAATGCTCTTATGATTTGATATATTTGATAATTAAGACTAAGACAAACCTTGGGGTCCCATAGGCCCAACTTCTCCAACATCTCCCTAATACACAATAAAGGCCCATAAACATAAACACAGTCATTTACAAAATACAGGTGTAATACTAGGTTACCTTTTGTCCTTGAAATGCAAAGGAAAACCTGTCATCTCTACCAAGAGCCTATAAATACAAGCAAAATTAAAGTTTCCGATTAAAAGTTTTCATATTGTACCAGTACTAACTAATATCATAAGTGTTAACACACAATACTCAGAAATGAAATACGCAATCATGATAAATTAGAGATTACATATTAAAGTCTTACTTGGAGATAATACGGTAACTGAGTAAAGACCTCGGTATAATTACAATGACAACTCTCCGAATCACTGTTCTGCAATAAAAAACATGAAGTACAGTGTACAGTATTTACGAATTGACGTTTTATAAGCATCTTTATATTTTATGTGATTAGTAACATCATCTTTTGAACTTCACTCAATTTCATGATATAAAGGTCAATAATAACATGCAATTAAAATCTTGGTGTATGTATTAAGGAACTTCCAACATAAGTAGGTATATGATTGTTAAAACATGTTAAGTTAGTTAAATTCTTGGTATCAACAATTGAAAGAAAAAATATATTGAAAGTATTAGCATTTATCATCACATATCCAACAATTTTAACAAATATAACAACTAAAATTGTAAATGCTAGTGATGTGATTATGTGATATACACAATTTAGGTATCATAAAATTATGCTGCTGTAGTAGTGACTACCTAATTGTAATTTGTAATTTATTGTAAGATGTAGTTATAACGGAACCTCCTTCATTTGTAAGGCAAACACACGAAGGAGCAGTAATTGTAAAACCTCAGAGAGAGATCTTGACTCGAGTCTCTTTGCTTCGGCTGTTTAGCTGATTACTTTGTTGCATTAGGAGTGGTATTATGATGTCAAAGTTCTCCTCCCCAACTTCTCAGTGTATCAGTTTGCTGTTTGACTTGTTAAATTGGTTAATGTCCCATAAACTCTTTGGTGTTATTTAACCCTTTGTAATGACGACAGGGAAACTTGACAGGACCTTTATTTTATAGCACCCCTTGTCTCATAAATTAATATGGTTTAGAGAATTACACAACGAAGGTACATGCCTACTTATCCACCACGAGATTTTGAATCACAAACACTCGCACTTTCAATATTAACGCATACTTACTGACATATTTATTAATCTTCCCTTTTAGCTTACTATACTCTCTGATACTTAAAAAAATCATGTTATGATAACATTAATTCTTTACCTTTTGTGGGTAAACTTTGTATTAAACTCTATAAAGGATTAGTAGATGAAAAATTGTATAGGTATTGTAAAAGTAATACGCAACTGTTGTATAGGGTTTGATCGCCAGAGAAAGCCAATTAGATATTTAATGTATGAGCTTTCGCCTGAGTGTTTATGCGTCAGCCTCTAGCGTTAGCAGCAATCAAATTTGTATCAAAAGTATTAAAAAGCATATCAGGGTAACCTACCAAATTACCATCCTACTGCATTCAAACTATTCAAAACAAAGTGATCACCACGCATTTGCATTAAGTATTTATTATCATCACGCATTTAAATTACTATTTAAGCTCTAATTTAAAATGTGTGAACTGTGAACCAATGATATCGAAGATTCGTAAATCCTTAGTACCCTGTCTACTATATTATATTATGACATATCATGATAGTAAGAACTAAATGAGGTTATGCATGAGGGAGAAGGTTTGACAGAGCTTTAAGATGAATCCGGAAGAGAATGATTCACAAAGCTATAAAGTTGTTAACAAGATTATACATAATAGAAAAGTTTATATTGTGTACTATTGCTATTACTGGGGGGAATCCACTGTACCTGGTAAGAGCACGTGTAGACTTTTTTTAAAGATGTCTCTCAGTGCAGTATGATCAATATACTTACAAATAACTTATATGTAATTGTGATTATTATAGAAATTCAAGCTTGAAAGAACTATTTTGTAGGGATATTGTAGTCAATTTGATTGAAATTAGTATGGCATAATGTAGAAGGACGATAAGAATCACATTGGTAATGTAAATATAGAGGTACAAGTAACGAGTACTTTGAATAAGTTCGTAAATTACATCTAACAATAGACAATAATTACAGAATGGAAAAATGCATATCTATACCTTACAAGTTACAGAAGTGATAATTATCCTTTTCCATCTTACAATAGCATTCCCACGTCTCCATGCTGCACTTATACATGCACTCAAGTGCCAAGTATATGCTTACTCCACAAAACTAAATTGATATATGCGATATTATGAATAAGCTTCAAGTAGACTTGTATGTGTAACACATTCCTACTACTCTATATATGCACACCCATAATATTTATCAAAGGCTGCCCATTATTTATTGCCCGTTTTGTCAGTATCTTTTTAGTAATGCACTAATTCATGTATCAGTTCATCACTGAAGTCATTTGAGACAGTGCTGTGGGGCACAGTAATACAATTCATTTGCTTATTAATGTAACTTACTATCTAAGTCGTAGTATAATAGACATGGACATCCTTTGACTACATAATGAACGTATGAAGTAGGTAAATATGGGAATTTAGTATAGATGTATACGCATACAAACAAAATTCCTATTCAGATAACGTTTATAGGAGTCCTTTTAAGGAAAGTGTGTTGAATTAGCATAGTTTTCAATGAACTGGGTGCTCTTTTAAAGGAAAAGAGTGATAACAAGAATTTCGACTACATAGTTTTATGTCAAAAACTTCTGGTTGCTCTCTCATCCCAACAACAATGGGCTAAATTGCTATATGGAAAGAATTGGGAGGAAGATATAATGCTTTGCTAACGATGGTGATTTCTTTTGTGCGATTATTATATAAAAGTGTATTAACTTTCCGTTTTCCCCAGCATAAAGCAACCAACACCTGCGAAACGTGTGGTGCCCTGTATGACAGACGGAATGAGAGTGTAGTAGGCGCTCTGCTCAAGTCATAAAAGGAATAGGCATTTCAAGACTACATAAATCTTTTGTTTATGTATAATTACGTTACAGCTTGTTTATCTATGGTCAATTTGTAGTTTGTAGATTGACAAACGAGATTTTAATGCTTGTTTGAATTTAAATTTTCTCAAACTTACGGTATTTCGTAAAGAATAATCCCTCTGCGATCCAAATGCACCTTGGTACTTGAACAATATCACTATTACCACAGCTAATTTCATGTTAACTAACATTTACACTGTCTCAAACAGAAGATCAGAGAATGTAGCAATTAATTTTGTGGTTGTTTGTGTACTAATACAATATGTATTCGAAGAACTGCATATCAATTTGGTGATATTTTCTATGTTGAATGGTCTGTTTAATTTCACTGTGATCGAGAGATAATCTCAATGTAAACTGTTTTAATTAGTCTGCTATGGAAAAGAACGTCCCAGCACAGATTTCCTTAGCACAGAAGAGTATAACTATCTATAGTGTCTATACACTGAATATAAATGAATGAATTACACATATATTATACTAAGCACATACTAAGCACTAGATGGGTAAAGGAATGTGCCTCCAGTACGTGATTAGTAATACAATTTAGTTGTACCATGTACAGAACCACAGTTTTGGATGATCTTTTCAATTGATAAAAATGCAGATCTCGTTCATCCTTTCGAATAAAATCACTAGCGAAAAGTACTGGTAGTAGTCTGGTAGCACAACTGCCTAAGTAGATGCCAATTTATATGAAGACAGGCTATTTCTTATGAGTACTCCAATTTGCTTGTATAATTAATTTTGATTAAGCTTAATTTTGCACTTATTAGGTATGTAAAAGGTCTAGAAGTCTCGGACTTTGTTGGGTGGCCAGCATAAATTAAAATACACTGCCACTTACTAAGAGTAATGAATTCTAAATCAGCAGAACCAGAAAATTGTTGACCAGACCTCAGACAAGAAATAGTTTTCGACCTGATTTTTTAACTCGGAGAGGCAGATTGCAAAATTCAATACTCTTTTATAGCAATCTATAAGTTCTCTATCTTGGGTGCTTACACAAACTCCAAACTCAACTGATCTCAAGTCTCAAAGTCAAATGTAACGTTCGATAATCTCAACTAGATATTCTTTGTATTTTCATAGTGTGTATAGGCTGGGTTTGCTTTCGTCGGCTTTAATCTACAATAATGTATTACTTGTGTGTTCATGTACGTGTATTGGGATTGAAGATAGAACCCACAGCTCACAGAACCAAAAGAGTGGGTAAACTGTAATCATTTTGTGTACACTACGTTCAACGCAACGCAACGCAAAGAACAAAGTGATGAGATGGGGGTAAGCAATATAAGCTCTCCGCTATTTAGCAGTAGTACTCTGCTCATTCACATAAAAATATTACGTCTACATCAATGCTCACTGTTGTTACTTTACTATAAGGGGTTCTGTTACCATTACTTTGTTTATAGTACTGAAGGATATTACAGCGAAAGGAAAGTAATAACAATAATACTCTTTTATATATATGCTTAGTAGTAAATATGACCGATGTACTAAAGTGATCTTGTCGAATACTCAAAGAGCCAAATACATGCAAAACAGAAGAGTTTCTTAGATTTCTTACGGATTAGACACAACTATTCTGTGATGTTGTTTTTTACTTAACTATGACTTGCTTGGCTATGTAAAAATTTCTTCTGATAAAATAAACAAATTCTGACATCGTAAGGATTGACTGAAGTAGTTATGCTATAGCTATGTAGAAGAAGCACTTTTTCAATTTATTCAGCCTCATGAATTCAGTATCTTTAGGTTGACACTCAATTACAAGAATATCGCCCGCGCAGCTACTTACAGTGTCAGAAAAATCTCTAATTAACACTATAAGTAAGGATGTGCGTAGAACTTTTCAGTTTGTGTCATCTACCATCCACGATCATCAAGAATTAAACCACTTCACATTATTAAATACTCGGCACTTTTCCATCTTAGTCACGCTAAAAATGCTGATCATATTGCTTCAAATCTATGTAGAAGATTCGATGCAAAGCGCATAGATATAGAAAATGGTAATGTTGTTTTAGCCATATTAGATTGGATAATAAATGTAATCCTTATCTTTTAACTGCGTGTAGCAGCTTTACAGAGTGCTGCCGTTTCAAAGAATGCATTCCTGCTTTGTTATCATTTTATAAACATGACCTAAAAAATTAATTTTAAGCTCAATCTTGATCCTCATCATGTGTGTGGGCCTATTAATGTTTACAAAGGACTCATTTAATTATTGTTGCGTTACACATTTTCCAAAATATTTTATTGCATGCAATGTGCGTCTACTTACGAATGTGTGTTCCTTACTATAAGGAATTGACGATGCGAAGCGAAGCATAATGTGTTGGGAGATCATGGAATAATAAAGTTTATTTTTGCACGTTTCTGTCTTTCCTGGATCTTTTAATACCAATTAAATTAAGATTTGTATGTTTTTGCACATTGCACTATTGGAGTCTTTATGAGTTAAATAACATACGGTTCACATTTGCAAATAATCAAGCAGTCAAGTGTGGATGTTGTTGGTGGGTATCGTTTACTGGTGTATGGGGATCATCAATACAGTCTGCTACAAAATTCAAGTCGGAATAATCTCCGTCATAATAAGAGTTTCCCATAAAATAAATTTGTAGGTACGTACTGTTTTCTGCTGTCTCCTCCTGATCGTATCTACTCCATAATAACATTGAATAGTGGAGCGATAAAGATGCCATTGCCCCAACGATAACGTGTACAGCCTCTGTCGCATAGGATCCTTAAGTGAATGAAACGGAGATTGTACTGAAGTCAGCTCAGCAGTTCAATCTGATTCATTCAACGGATTGGGTACCGGAACATAAAAAGTTCCGGGCGTTTTATATTGGGAATCCTAAATGTGCCTGACGTGACTAAAAACTATCCTGTTCTCAGTGTGACGGAGACGGACTGGTCTGGCATTTTGTTATGACCCTGTCTGTCTGTCTTTCTGCCCCTATTCCATCGATATTTACGTTTTACAATTTCGGAAGTCGTCAAAAATCCCTTTTCGAGCACCCAACATGTTTTTTACACATCAAACAAAGTCACGCCAAGCCAAACTATTGTATATTCGGTTTTACCACACGTAAGCACCTCATGCATAACCCCAATTCAATGATGTGTCAGTGTTATTACTTCATGAGCACACATGTATTGTGTGCACATCTATTTATGTTAATGTGGTACTTAGATAGTTTAAACTTTTCTGAATATACATGTAATGCACTACTCTAGGATACAATTTATTATTTTAAGGATGACCTCTTTAATGGTTGTAAGTAGCATAAGTACCTAATTACAGATTGGAAGTGTGAAAAGAAATTAAAACACAAAATAATATATGGAAATCACTTCAGATTTCATTGTGATTGCCCTCTGAGTCATCCCTTATACTCTAACTTATACTGTTGGTAAAGTAAACAAAAAGGTGCATAGAGAAAACATTTATCTGTAGTGTTATTATAATGATGTGTTTTCATGTGGAGAAACTTATAGCCCATGAAAAGTCTGCTAATTTTGACATGTGCTACAGTGGTGATGGAAAAGGTAGGGATACATGCATTTAAATCATACTTGCTGCTGACGAACATGATATTATAAAATATCTGCTGTTCGTTGAAGTGTAACTAGAGCTTAAAGCATTCATACAAATTACTGCTGTAAACAAATTACAGATACATCCTGTTTGTGTCCATGTCTGTATTTGTCAACAGCGTTTCTTATTATCCATGGAGAGTATAGGATTCTATTTTATGAGTTATGTTATGCAATACTATTACTTAAACTTACGACGAGCCATAAGTCACAGTGTGAGTCATTCTCTATTGGTCACGAAGTTATTTGCTTTACCGTGCCATTGCATACTCCACATAAAATACAAAAATCTCACCAAAATGCCTTGTTATGCGGTTTGTTTGTCAGAGAATTATTGGAGAAGTATCAAGAAAAGTGCCAGGAAATGTCGGCGAAAATACCACAGAATATTCGCACATTATTAGCCATTGTACTAAATTCTTAGAAAAGATAGCTTAGAGGTTCAATTTTCGGTAGACACAACAAATATTCTACATTCTCGTCCCTATCAACCACTGGCAAAATGATACTTTGCTGTAGGAAATACTACACAACCACAAATTTCCTTGCTCAAGGATTGTGCAACAAGATGTAGTAGTCTTTCTATATAGTTTTATTGTTATTACAATATTACACGAGTTCTCAAGTTTCCATTATTCCATGAGAAGTGCTATAATATGCAACAATGCAACTTGATAAGTCATAGTTGTGCATATAGTCAAGTCAAAAATGTATTTAGAATACGGGTAGGCAGTAGGCACTGTAGCTTCAGATTTTGCAATTTCGCACAAGGTTATATATTATTAACACACTATTTAGGTACCACGCACTCGTAATTACTTCTACAATAACCGCGCCCACCTTTTCTCTGTGTTTGTAAAAATGGTACCAGATCATACAATCTCGTTAAAATGCCGTGTTCCACAAAAGGTGGGATTCGTGTGATCCTCAATCAAGTCTTGGTCATCTTATCACATGATAATATCACACGCGCTAATATAATATTTCAAGTTCAGAACACCTACTAACCATACTCCAACATTCTAAAATGAGACATGACTGAGCTTCAGTGTGAATGATTTTCTCATTGTAACAAGGCAGAAGGTAAATGAAGTTAGAAAATCGTGAGGAATGTAGACAGCTATTCCAATGCCAACCTATAAACATCCAATTTTATGTCCTCCTTGCCATTTCAATCAAAATTCCCATGTTGAAACACATTATATTGTACAACTAGTTTGTTTTAACTCAAAAATGTGTGCTTAATGGAAATATGCAAAAAATAAAATCTTCAATTATTGCTGCTTTATAGTAATATACATTATAGATAACTTTGCCATATACATCTCTTGAGTTATGATGAATAGTTAACAAGATACTATTATACTATAGATGACTACAGATAACATTATTAACATTTAAGTTGCTTTTTCTCTTGTATCTAGCTGCATTCATACCAGTTTGGATTGGACTAATAACACAAGACTCAGACCTCGACTACACCAAAATAATTTAACAAAGAGAAAATTAGCCCATTTTATTCATTCGGTTCTTTATTGGAAAATTTTATGAAATTGATACTTGAAAGCAGTAACTTAATCGTGTAAATGCTTTATACAAAATGTCTGTCATTAATGCACACCTAAGTATCATGCATAATATGAAAATGACGACTGCTTATATTTTGCATATACTATGCATACAATGATGACGGTCACAAATATGTTAGGCAAACACGCGCATAACTTTTAAGTGTGTATGCTTAATTTTCACTAGCTACATGGACCCATGCCTACATAAGGCAAGACATAAATGTTTGTAATGTGCAAACACTTTGTCTCGTCGTATGTAAGTTGCAAAATCCGTTACAAGTAGAATTAAAGCTTAAGCAGAATATCTCTGAACTAATCCGCACTTCGTGTTAAATCTGTAGATAACTCATTAGATGTGCAGTACAAGTAGAGCTGTATGGTCAATAAAGAGCCAAATTAAGGCATGGATAATACACAAGGTGTATTATTGACATTTGAATTATTACAGGATGTTCGCATTCGAAATGTACACGCACTGACTTTATTTATTCTGTAGCAATGCTTTCTCCCTAGGCGGGACATGTCTCATTACGGTCATTTCCACTAACACACTGCGTGATATATGATGAGCACCAAGAATTATTAGCACTCCTGTTATTACCGTAGCACTCTTTAATGCAAACTGCCAACTTTCTATGCAAGAAGGTCTATTTGTTTTAAGAACAACAGTGAATTACTGGTCGAACAAAGCAGAGGAGTTGGTCTTTATTGCCATTTAACCATATAGCAACCATTCTTACAACACATTATAATTTATATCCTGAAGAAATGGCTAAAAAGGTGGAGCGTGTGACAAAGATGAAGATAATCTATTGCATATAAGTTGACATTTCAAATTTAAATTATCCAAATAAAGATTTATCTTTGTCAACTTACTGCTTTTGAGAAAAGTAATCTTTCCATGATTTAAAATTGTTTATACCTAATGCTACGCTATGTCACATATACAAAAAACTTCAATGAAAAACAATCCTATAACCTAAAAGCTTCGAAAGATTATTAAAACCTGTACATATTATAGTAAGATAAGATTAACGTTAATTCGATCAGCCTTGCTGTACTCATAATATAATTATTATTGTGAATCTAAAAGGCTAATACTTGTCACATGCATTATTACTGGTTATGTATTTACATTCACGCAAAGTGAGCTAATGTTTTTTAACAAATAGAAATGCGTACATAATACTATGCATTATTGGACGCAAAATTATGTAAAGTAGGTATTTACATCTTATATTCTTAATAATATGGCTATTTACAAAATACGACAGTTCAGATTAGCCTACCTTTTAACATGTATATTTTTTATTAGGTTAGGTTTTATAAGAGGCAAAACACTGACGCGTGCCTTAAACTGTCGCACAGTCGCAACTGTCGCATTTTGTAAAAACCCTAATAATTTCAAATAAATCAGCTTTACCTACACTATGAATAATATAGGGCATAATTTTTATAAGCTATAGGTACAATATTAATAGGTAATGCAAATAAAAACCTGCACGATAGGCACAAAGTCACAATGAAATCTATAAACATTTCAATTTTTGAAGAATTACGGTTCTGAATTATCAGTGTTTTTTGTGTAGTCGTCCTCGGAAATTGAATTAGAGTCTGATTGTGCTGATGAAGACTCGCCATCCGGATGGTCCCGACCATTTTTATTTTTCACATATTCAGATTCATACTTGAGGAGTATGCCCATATGCTCATCAAACCCCATTCTTGTATTGTTTAGTTTCATTCCTATCTCAATGCACAGTACGATAAGGGTTTCATTGCAAGGTTCCTTATGATTATCAAAGAGTCCCTTTTGAAGATAATCTGCAGCTAGGCCAACATCTTCGAATTCAGATGATGTCCAATCGTTGCAATCCGAATCGTTGGCATAAGCGTAGCCATTTTTTGCTGGTCCGTGCCAAACCTTATTTAGAGGCCTAATAAAATATTTGGGTGTTTAAAATAACAATTAGATCTACTTTGCTGATTTCATACGAATTGTGAGAGTATAGGAATACTAGACTAAACAGTCCAGTAAAGGAAACGATAATGTACGTATTTAAATCTGTTTCAAAAAAGTCTTACCAATGTTCGTCCAAAATAATATTTCTTTCATCAAAAGAGTAAATTGATGAAAGCGGATAATTTTTGTTAAATGGCCATAGCCCCATATGATTACGGAGGCTGTCATACGATTCGAAAAGCTTGGTTCCTTTGATGTTGACGATCCTATAATTGCAATTGATCTCAGGATCGAGGATTTCTGCCAGGTTTAAATTCTTTGAGGCTAAGAAGGCTCTAAAAATGCCATCCTGTCCGGCTTCTATTGCTTCCTGTTGACACTTGAAGTTGGCTATGTTGATTCCTCCAAAGCCTCCGCTTAACGGATCGTTAAGTGCCACTAGCTTCAACTATTCGTTAATATTATTATATTATCACAGTTTTACATGTACATTGAAATATATTTATCATTTATCTTTCACTTGCGGTACTATGATTTGAATTTTCCTTGCATAGGACACGATTTTTAAAGTTAGTTTCAGAAATATTCATTTTCTCAACTTTTGTCTCTGAAATCTTTGTGAGTAGAGTTGGAAGAATATTATTCTTTAATGGTGGTCCCATCTTGATTAAAAATGTAATAACAAATATGTTACCTACGATAATGATAACACATACTTTTATAATTCTTTTAATAATCATCATTACAATAAAAGGCGTCCAGCCTCGTGAACTTTTGCCAAAGAATTTCCCATCTTTGACGTAGGCGATAGCTCCTACTTTCGCATATCCACCCATCTACAATAATTCATCTTGTACACTTTGACAATCATTAAACTTAATACGATAAAGTCTAATTGTGGATACGCAAAAATAAAAGAAAATTTTAACCTCTAGCATTGTGGACTCATCTGGAAAGACAGTTGCCTCTTTAAATCCTTCTGGTATATTAGAGTCCTCCCACTTCCTTCTTTCTCGTAAGAGTCTTGCCATTGACCTTTCTTTGTCCCAATGCCTTAACCTGGTGTCCTAAAATACATTTCATTTTATAACCTATTCACAATACTGAATCGCTAGTCAAAGGATGAAAGCACAAAAATGTATCACTAAGAAGCCTTGCCTGTGCCTACTGCGCTAATAATACTATCAAATCATGTTAGGAGTACGATTTTAAGCAATCAGTAGACCAGCAGGTTACAATTTTTTCTACAAATGCCTCCAATAAAGTAAAAGCGGAATAATAAAATTGAGGTGATTTGATTTTACCTTATATAAGTCCGAATTTTGCGAAAGAATAATCTTCCCCAGGCAGTGCAGAAGAAAAATCACCGATAACAGGTGCTTCATTTTGTAACGACACCAACTTTCCACAATATTTCAGATTTCACTAATGTACAAGTGTCGGTGAGACAAGAGTTAAATGCAATTCTAGATTATGCGTGCAGTTCTGATTCTGTCCGGTTCTGAGCTCTGCAGATTGTAATATACCTTATTGCTTGAGGAAGCTGTGTACAAAATACAATGATCCTCAGAATCCTCACGTCCGTCCTCACTTTGCATTCAGGATATTAAACAATAATTACCAATAGCCTATTCAACATAAGTATAATTTATCAATAGACATAGAAAGGTTTATACCATTTCTCTGAATTTCTCTTGATTACGTACACGTAGTTATCTGTTTAAAATTGTTACAAGGATAACTTTTGTACCGAGTAAGAAACTGAATCCACATGAATTTTATGCGTCTGCAGCAAACTGTATCTTCGTATTATGCACTTTGAGAAGATTACAATCAGCAACTCGCAAGAAAAAATTGTTTAAGTATCGTTATTTAGGTATGCATTTTTCATTTTATTTAAAGAATCTAGAAAGATTTCTCCTACTCAGATGTAAGTACTTATTCTTAGGATTAGTGAATGGAGTACTAGAAGGTTGTTGGCAGGAATTGAGTAACATAGCGAACACAATAAGCAGTTAAATTGCATATCTTTGTTAGCTTAGTGTGCAGTGGATGATATTATGTGCTCTTTTTGTTAAGTGTAAGTAGTAAATGCAAATAAAAGTACACGCAATGATTGTCACGTAGCTGTTCTAGTTCTAAATTGCATCTGGATCCAGACATTTATGTCTGTCTGATGGTTAGTTGATTGAATATCCAGTCTTATGACTAGCTATACTTGGCTGCATGCAAATCCAAGGAATAGTACTCGTAAGCATAAAGTGTAGACAGATAAATGTACATAATATATTCGTGAATTATTTGCAAACAACCCACTAGCATATAGCAGTTTGACATTCAGTATCAATAAATTTACACATAATACTGGACGCATCTCATTTCTTATAGTACAAGCATAAGTATACTAGAAACCAAAAGCGAAAAATATTGCACATAGCAAATATTTAGACATTTGCTCCTTGAATTTACGACTTGTGTTTATGACCTAATAAGAGCTGAAATCTAAACTTAAGTTAGTACCTTCAAATAACCGCGTATGTATACCGATATACATCCAAGCTATAGCACCGTGGTCATTTCTGAGAAGTATAATCATGTTTTCTCTGTACTTATATGCTTAATCTGTATAATCTGGATATTGCAATATGGGTGAAGAACCTACAGAGCCGTACACTTGTACAAATGAAATCAATGTGTCATCGAAAAGATAGAACTTGAAATCGACACCTGCTGACTCCATAAAACCGACTGGAGATACCGCGATTATATCCTTTGCAAGTCATCCAAGTGCAAATTAAATGCAATCTAAGTCGGTAAACATAGCTTCAATAATGCATTATTTATTAAAGATAGTCGTATTACCACCAGACAGATACTTATCAATACTAAAGCCAAAAAACCAGACTTCAGAAAATAAATAGGCTCAAGTACAATTGCAGGTCAGCGAGGGATTAATCATTTTATTAGCATTCTGTGAAGATTTTCAACACATTTGCATTAGCAAACTAGGACGGTTGGACATAGGAGGCTCATTCTGATGACACATGTCAGTTTTCAATTGTAGCCCTATTGAATTTGTTATGTACAAACCGAAAAGGCTTGATTTCTAGGGTCAGTATATAACTAGTGGGTTAAATCTATCTGAGGTATGAAAAGGAACACTTGCTATCCTGATTTTGCTAATTCATCATTTTCCTAACGCGAAATATTTACATTGACGATTACATAAATGTCAGATATTGCGATTCATATCTATGTAATTACAATTTGGTCTAGTTTTTCCGTGAATCCAAACAAACAGAAAGCGTCAGAAACAAATGGTGCTTTTAGGTAGACCAGTAAGCATACTTAGGTGAGTAAGGAAAACTATTTTTTGTTCGGATACCAATATTAATACGGGTGTTTGCACATTAATGCAGATACTACTCTGATTTATCCATTCGCGTTATTTCAATGCATAGGACTATGAGACTTTGTCTACAATCGTACTTCTGCTGAGACAGTAATAAATTTCCATCCAGTAAAAGGTCAGATGCAAGTCCATGGTTATAAAATCGATCAGAATTCCATGACTTGCAGTTTGAAGACTTGCCAATACTTACATCAGATGATTTCGCACCATGCCATATCCTTTTCAGAGGCCTGCATTAATGAATCAATCCAAATGGTTAAACTCGATAAACATAGTTACTTTCTTATTACTCAGACTTGGTTGCAGATTGTACTATTACCAGTGTGATTCTGTTAAAACGTTGTTCCCATTGAAGGAAAATATAGCAGATCCTCGTGTCAGCATCCCCAAATTTTCAAAAATACTGTTCCATGATTTAAAAAGAAGGTGTCCTTGCAAATTAAATATGGGAAGTTTTCTATCTGTCGACTTGACCAACTCTTTCAATGAGATTGTGTCATGAGAAAGAAATGCCCGGAAAATGCCGTCCACTTTAGCTTTTTTGGCTTCACTGGAACATTTATTGTCCGCTCCACGTATCCCGTGCAAATCGCCATTCCATGGATCATTCAATGCTGCTATTCTTAGCTGTTTCAACACAAAGTCAAGTCAATAATAGCGCAAGTAATACCGATACAATGCTCGTTGTCTATTGTCTATTATAGTTTATTAAATAGTGTACATTTTTTGCAACAATGATTAAATGAATTAGTACAGTTAATTGTCAATTTTACATGGGGCTTGATTTTCTTATTCCTCCTATTGGTCGAAGTTCGCCTGCTTCGACTTATCCAATCCGATTCTTCAGGCTTGGCAGTATCATTAGATGATTTGGAATCTCGAATGGGTAAAAAGATAACGTCTCCTCCCATCTGTTTTAATTTCCAAAGGTTTAATTTCATACTTCAGCACGGGAAATTATACCAATAAGTTGATTAGTAATGAAAATCAGTTACATCACCTTTATTTCTCTCCAGCCATCTTTTACTCGACCGAAAAATTTTTCTTCGTCCTCAATAAAAACTATCGTTCCAACCAAAGTTCCAAATCGACTTAATTCTGTCATCTAAATAAATGGAAGAACTGAATCAGCATGGAAAGGATCTTGGTATTATTGGCGAACAATTTTATTTAGTATACTCGTGTCAGTGTCAAGTACATGGGCTGTAAATATTTAATGTATTTATTATTTGCCGTACATGCACGAGTGATGCTCTAGTTTTGAAAACGATTGCACCAGGCACGATTTCGTAACTTCTTACCATCTTTTACTCGACCGAAAAATTTTTCTTCGTCCTCAATAAAAACTATCGTTCCAACCAAAGTTCCAAATCGACTTAATTCTGTCATCTAAATAAATGGAAGAGTTGAATCAGTATGGAAAGGATCTTGGTATCGGCGAAAAATTTTATTTAGTACTCGTTCGTGTCAGTGTCAAGTACATGGGCTGTAAATATTTAATGTATTTATTTGCCGTACATGCACGAGTGATGCTCTAGTTTTGAAAACGATTGCACCAGGCACGATTTCGTAACTTCTTTTGGAATACTCATCTGTTGTCACATCTTCTGGTTTCTTTGAAGTTTTTGAACTCATTTGATTTAAGTATTCCTTGTTTTTAGCTTGAAAATTCACAAAATTCACGATAATTTGGCCTTGTAGCTTCATTTTTACATTTGCCTAGTAAACATTTAGAGTAAGTAGTAAAATTGACGTTCTTACCAGCCCATGAAGGATACTCAAAAAGGCAAGGTTCGCCTAAACATTTTTGAAATCACAAAAAGTCCATAAGATGAAAAAAATAAAGTACGCACTTTGCTGTATGGAATGACTTAAACAAATTCACCTTTCTGTCCTAAAAAATGGGGAACAACATTGATTACCGATACCATAACTATTAGTAAACACGTAAATGTACTGATGAACTAAGTATAATATTAATGGTACCTTTCTCTCCTTCTATGCTGAGACCCGGTATCCCGATATCACCTGCATAATTGTTAAAAGTTAATTGAATTCATTTATTAATAGGATGCGGATGGTATCTGAGAATCATTATACATTCATAAACTGCTACTTTAACAATAGTTATCCTGGAACTTTATATCTGTAAACGGTAATGAGTACTGATAAGTAAAAACAGCGTCCAGCGTAACACTAATAGTTTACCTCTGTCTCCTTTTTGGCAAATTTTCTGCAATAAACAATGTAAACAGACATCAGATAGTAAATTATACTTTTAATAGTAGCTCATAAGTATGCATAAATATTATTGGCAAAGTTACTTTTCCGTTTTTGATCTCTTCAGGAACCTGCAAGCATGTTTGTGAAGAGCTCTCAAGATGTTTTGACTTTTCTTGTGTTGAAAACAGAGTACTCTTTGAAATGCTTTCTTCAGAAGTTTCTTTAATGCATTGGATTGTTAAATAAAATCTGCAATATTCATCTTGGTTTTGTTAGACATGCTGGTAAAATAAGTACCTTCATCTGCATGCTCTTGATTGAATCTACTTTTCTGAGTATCTCCCCTGAATTGGTGTTCCAAAGGCTGTGGGTGCCCAGTTGGTTCCAAAACCGGATCCGATGGAGTTTTTGCTCTTTCATATTCCTCGGAAGTATCATCGGTATCTTCTTTACTCTCAGAAGAACCTTCCAGATTATCTTTAGACTGGTTGACTATTTCATCATTTAAGCTATTTTCGTCTTGTCCATTGTTATTAAATTCTCTGTCAGTGGTCTCATGACTGTCGTAATCTAAATTTTGCTCGAACGATGTGCTGGGACCTTGTGCGTAGGCCCATTTTGGATTCTCATCGGGAAAAGGGTCGGCAGAATTCTATGCACACAAAATCATTTAAGTTAAGATCCGAAATGGTTGATAAAGAGTTGAAATAGAAAAGTAGTTCTGCATTCACCTTGTGTGACTTGCTGCAAGTAGTTTCCGTAAAACAAGTACCTAACAGTAGAATCGTCAGTAAAATAAAACTGTTAATTACTGAGCGCAAATGTAGTTGATGTCTCCAATTCCTACTCCTGTAGGATTTCATGATATGCTGTTTAGTATTATCAGTATGGGTTATATGAGTATGTATATGGGATTCACTTCACTTGTTTGTGACAATTCACATGTAAACGATCACCTTAGTTGTGTTACAATGTAAACTCCTGGTAAATCGCTGATAAATGGTCTAGTCTGAGCCAGCAGAGGAAGAATGTTTCAATTTTTATGTCTGCAGTGCATTAGTAAGTGCGGGATCAATGAAATTGGTCAAGTTACTCGGAACGATAACCTTATGACATTTGGTTTTCGTAGTGGTCATCAATTTCAGTTATGAGTAGAAGCGGCCAACATCATACTGATGAATGGCAGAACTAAGTATCATCCAAATGGTAATTATACCACATTATACTAACTTTGTAGTCTTAATGTAGCTCTATCCAATATCATAACCATGCCATGCATCTGTGCGCAAAAGTAATATGCATACCTTAGTATGCAATATCTATGTTTTTGATATATTTTTGGGCGAAATTAAAGGTTAGTTGTTCAAGTATAGTACTGAGTCGAGGGTTTGGTAGGCTACCACTATATCTCCGAGAAAATTCATTAGGATATATTTCACGGCCTATTAAGTAACTGAGTATTCTACTCTACACACAATAGCAACTGAATAGTGTGGCTGTGAACTTTGAAATTCTGCTTAGATATACCTCTAAATATAAGACAAGTTCTTGTTTTTGGCTACTACACGTATACTTCAAAATAACAAGGATGGCATAATAAATCTAGATATTTGTATTGGAAATCCTTTCATGCTATAAATAGTTTCCTGTGGGTGGATTGTTATATATATCTACTTATACATTATGTATTGAGTAAAATGAAGACAAACACAATATCTGCTATGCAATAACCAAATGCAACTAATACAGAAGAATAAATGTAAGAATTGAAGTATTATGGTTTTAGATGTTGTAATACTAAATGATATTCTTGCATTTCTGTCAATATATGGATTTTGCAATTTCTTTGAACCCAAAAGTACTCACGAAACAACTTAATCGTTAATCATGATATAGAAGTGATGCATGCTTGAACTTGGACCTAAAGCTTGACTTTCTGTTCACTCCAAGCTATAATATATGTAATTAGCAGTTTTCTGTCTATACTCATACTTCCTACAGGAGTACATCAAATATAGTGATGATTTTAAATACCTCCTTAAATGCTTCTTTACTTAATTTTGCATTTGACAAATGGCTTACCAAATATTTCTCATAGCCTAAATTATTTTGTAGATTCTGCCCTGGTTCGATAGTAATTGAAGGATACAGATACTTGAGGAGCATAGAGGTACTGGGGCAGAATCTTTCTCAAGTTTTGAGTTTCATTGAAAAATCCCATTAGAATAGCTCGAATAACCAACGATGTATGTGTTTTGACATATGACTTTCCAAGTACTTTCTTGACAGCGAGACAATAAATTATTGTTCAAAATCGTTGACTTAGTGACTTATGCTATACATATCGGTGACTGAAATTTTTATAGCTAAAAATTCCACAGAATTTAATTACTATACATAAGTTGTACCTAAATACATCATCAAGCGATTGCGACTACAGGAACATATATATTTACATGCTGTGTACCATTTATTTTCTCCTGACTATCGGAGACTCTACCATATGACAAGCCGTGTTAAGTGGTAATCTGACGAAAGTGATCCTGATAATATCCCATTGACATAAATGTGTCAAATGAATTATTCATTTTTAAGATTTCGTTACTACAGGGGAGGATTCCTGTCGCCCATTTTTTAACCCACACGACCCCACACGACAGAGTTCAATATACAAAATGTCATAAGCATAATGTTTATGTCCAAACATCTACTAAGCGATGAAAAGTTATCGACTAAAAAATAATCTTGTGATTGTACATGTTCTGAAAATAAATGAGGAGGAAAATGAACGTGTAAGACACTCTATTTAGAGTGCTAATGCGTATACGATGCTGTGTGGTGTACCATAATAGAAATTTGACGGTAAATATTTATAGTGCTTTTTATGAATGTCTTATAGGATGTATGCCATTGAGCAAAATGAGCAGTGATATATTAGCAATATTTTTATTAGAATGCAAACCTGTGGTTTTATAGCTATTAAAGCTTGAGTTTACGACATGATACACTTTACAATCAGACATTTTCATCATAAAGCTTACGTAAATAGAATTACATTTAATAATACTTATTTACTTTTATGAACCGAACATTAAAATACTAAACATTCATTCACATTTTATGTACACCAACATATTCTACACTTTCTTTCACATTGCTATTTCTATTTCAATCATTGGCTAGCCTCAGGTTTAGTATACGAAAACATTCGGTGATAAACACTAGCTCTACGGTTATCAACACGGCATACTATTATACTTAGTTACATAAAATCTTAGAATTATGTACGTTAACCTAGAAAAATGGAAATAAATTTTTGTCACACATGTAATACTTAGGTAAAGTGTAAATGCTTTTAAGAACACTGAAATTTCATAGTACGAATGAATGGAATAAAATTAAGAAAAGGTAAATGTCATGTAGTTATCTTACACTTAAAGAGATTTGCATCTAGAAAATTAGTTTTTAATTCTCCGTCTGCTTTTGTTTATTGGTTAATCTCAGTCAGACAAAAAATCTAACTTGATAATTTTTTTGATATGAAATGCCCATTTCTGAAATTCTAGTCCACGCCCAAGTATTTTATCCATAGGTAAGTTATTTCTTATACAATTTCAAATTAAAAGGATGGATCAGTGATATCATATCATTCTCTGAACGAAAAGAAAAATTAAGCGCAGAAATCTGACTTTAGGAACCAAAAATTAATTTTCATGAGTCAGGCTCAACCTCCAATTACGAAAGTCACCACAGAACTACAATCCCATATTTTGGAACACTAAATATATACCACAAGAAAAGCCATTACAAGATTTTAAGCAACATAATATGCCCTTATGTTGTTATACTTATTGAATATTGCAATGTAAATGATAAATACAATCTTAATAAAGTATAGTACATAGAGATTACGTCATTGTGATTAGTTAGCATGCATACAAAATTTTCATTACAATATGTAAACTTATAAGTGTCCTTAGTTCTTCATCCTACCTAAGCACTGCAGACATTTTCAAGATTTTAGGAGCCTTGCCAAACAGTTAACAAAATATTGAAAGTCAAAAAATTGAATTCCCATTCGAGGTGGTCAAATATTTAGTATTTGCTCCGTAAGATTTTGAAGATTTCTATTCTTCGGTCAGTATCCCGTTAGACACTCCAAGGTTTTCAACTTGGTAGTTATTATATGTACAAAGAGGTAATAGCTATTAATTTATACAGAATGTGTACAAAACTTTAGTAAATGCACAGTCATTAAATAACGATTTGAACAAACTGTTGAAATATCGCTTTGATACATAAGTTACGTTACTCGGATCGTATATTATATTTATTACATATAAGTAATCCTACTTAGTATTACTTATGTAGATATTTTCTGCTGACAAAGGAATCATTGCAGTAAGTATTCCAACGGGAGTTTCTAGTAGAGTTGAAAATAACATTCGTATGTACGAGTAGACACAGTATTCCTAGTTAATATTCCTATTATTAATACACGTTGATGACTCTTATCTTGCTATGTACAAGTGAAATGTATCAATGATGACTCTATGTATGTATAGATAATGTTTTAAATCACGATGACTTTAGTTTTAGCTGGAATCATATGTTGATCATTAATCTTCGGATTTGTCATCTGAACTATGTTTAGTATTGTCGTAGTCATCTAAAAATTGAGTATATTCATCATAGGTGAGATTGAGTAGATTGTTGGAATAGGTCAAGTCTGCAGTAGTCAATGGAACATTTCGTCTTCGACGACGGTAATGATGCTGACTAGCGATTTCTATACAAAGAACTACCAACTTGTGGTTACACGAAACTTTTTCTTGGCCCATTAGTTGACCTTTGAGTAAATCAGAGGCAAGGCCTACATTTGTCTGCTTGTCTGCATGCCAAGCTTCACAAGATTCACTCTGTCTTGCTCGAACACCGAATTGGTCTGCTCCATGCCAGACCAGCTTCTGTGACCTAAAATTTATTAAGATATGTGCTTTTAATTTGTCCCATTGATAACTGATGAGGATGTCTCTTAGCACTAAATAAAAGGGACAGATGCCCACTACTATGCACAAAGAATTGCGAAACTATTTCTAATGAATGCATTATTCTCTCTCCTTCCTTACCAATGGAATTCTTGAATAACATTTTTCCCATTGAAGGAATAAATTTGCGGAGGTCTTGTCACAAATTTTCCATTCCCTTGGAATATTTCCGACCATGAATTGAAAAGAAGATCTCCTTTTATATTCAACACAGGCAAGTTTCGATCCGTGTATTTCACAATAGAGTCCAGATTTTGAACCCAGGATGTAAGAAAAGCTCGGAATGTACCCTGAAGATTGGCATTTCTTGCTTGACGGTAACAATTATAATCAGCTCCTCTTACGCCGTGCATATCTCCACTTAGTGGCTCGTTCAATGCGGCAATCCTCAGCTGTAACAAAAACGTGTGATTTATTTTACAATTCAACAATTTTTAGCTACAATAACTATACAATCCATAGATAAAGCTTTGTATAGCGTCTATGGCTACCTACAATCCACTTACTTGAGTCAATTCCTTCGATGCAATAAATTATAAATACAATTCATTACACAAATACTTTCATTTATCACAAAGCTTAATTCTTCAAAACCTGACAATACTTAAATAGAATGAGAATTCAATGTATATATACTTACACCAGGTCCATCAACTTTGTTAATTAGGCTGGAAGCCTCAAATGGGGGTCTTATTATCGGGGGTTCTGTAGTAAATTCAGTTTGGGACATTGTCGGTGGGGCCTTTAGTATTTCTCCCATCTACAAGAAATCAAAAGTTATTAGCATAAAACAACTCAAACCAAACAATATTTAAAAAAAAAAAAAAAGAGTCCTACCAAAATTGGTTTCCACCCTTCAGACACTCGGGCAAATAAAAGCTCTTCATCTTTGATGTACGCTATCGTACCAACTGGACTATACTCAGAAGTCTGCAAATAAAGGAAATTCAATTACACGATGCATAATCAAAATGAAAGAGTATATGATGTGATCTGAATTACTTTAAGCATTGCTTCTTTTGTTAAAAACACTACTGCTCCATGGGAAATTTTCGCCCCTTCTCCAGGAGGTCCTGTAACATTAAAATACGTGAAATTAATTACCAGCCTAGAAAATTGTCGTAAAGAATTATAAACCGCCAATGCCAAACCATGGTTGCGAGTTGGGGGATCAATATTCAGGCTACTTTCTCTGAGCCGAGCTCTGAGACCTGCAATTCCTCCTTTTTCTTCAAATGCAGCATTTTACACAAACACAATGCATTCTAGTCACTTAATTACCCATCAAATACACCTAACAAAAATAAAAATGTAAATACCGGGAAGTCCATGATTTCCAGACGGACCGATGGGACCTTAAATAAAGGTAGATTAGAGATTAAATTAGTTAAAATAAAGGTTGATTACAGATTTAAGTAAGTATTAATACCTATATCGCCTTTTTCTCCGACAATACTTAATCCAGGAGGTCCAGGTAAACCGGGTGGCCCTTTTTCATACGGTAAACGATAATTATAATTGCAATAATCGCAACACAATTATTACTTTGCAAAACTAACCTGGTGGTCCTGCAGGTCCTGCTGGACCAGGTGGTCCTACTGGTCCTCTTAATCCAGAAACTTCATAATTGAAAAAATTTGGCTCTCCTTTTTCTCCTAAAAATTCATAACTTAATGTAATATAATTAAAATTTTAGTACAGAAAACTGTATAACTAATTTTTACCTTTTTGTCCCTGCACTGAAATTCCCGGCAGCCCTTGCTTTCCCTACAGAGTCATGTTGGTACATTAATCGCTAATACAAACTGATATAGAGAAAATACTGATAATATTATTGGTACAATTTCGACAAAAATCATTCTCCATATTAGGTACTATGATTTCTCTTTTCACACTTAAAATCTAAGTTAAAAATATTCACATCAAAATTGGATTTTGTCATTTTGGTTAACTGATTGATGGAAAGTGAAGTGAAAGTCTCATGATAACTTTTGGAGAAAGTATACAGGCGTGAAAAGAGAAATCTTATAGATAGGAACTAATATTTAGTCGGTACTGTAGATACAATTACCCCATTAACCAGCTACACAAGAGCAGCAATTAATAAATAAGAGGACAGAAATAATTTTTTTGTGCACAAATAGTTAGATTAAACAATCAAAATCTTATAGTTATGTAGGAACTAATATTTAGTCGGTACTGTAGATACAATTACCCCATTAACCAGCTACACAAGAGCAGCAATTAATAAATAAGAGGACAGAAATAATTTTTTTGTGCACAAATATTTAGATTAAACAGTCGATTAAGCAGATAGATAGGTGAAATGATTCAGAAGTAAATTGTCAAAACCCTTACCGGCCATCCTGAAAACAGAAATAAAGTACATGATGTGTATATGATAAATATAAAAAATATACATAATACTTATAATACTATACATCCTTACCTAGGAATGCCGATTTCTCCTGGTGGACCGGGCGGACCTGGCTTGCCCCGTTTCCCTCTCTGTCCCTTTTCTCCCTAAACAATCAGATGAAAACTAAAAGTAGTACCATTCGCAGAGACATTGAACTAATTGCTGATAAAATATAGTAGAGTATCTTTACCTTTTCACCAGTTAACATGATCTGATCTACAGAATTAAGTATTTCTAAACCCTTCGAGGGAATGCCATTTGATTGAGGTCCTGCATTAGTTCATAAAACTTTGTTATCTCTAGATTGAAAATGAATTTTAACACACATGTTTGGTGTTTTTCACTAACCGGGAGGACCAGGTAAGCCTTGTAGACCTTTTTCTCCCGGCATCCCAGGTAGTCCTTCAACTCCTCTCATTCCGGTGTCACCCTTAGGACCAGAAAACCCTCGTTCCCCTTCAAAAAAGTTTTTTCAAGTTACATTCAAAAATTTAATCTAATCACTGATAAAATGCACTTACTAATCTAAAGTTTACCTTTATCCCCGATTTTTCCTTGCATGCCTCTTTCTCCTTTCTCCCCAACGTAGCCTTTTTCTCCTTTTGGCCCCATAATTCCAGTATCTCCTTTGTCACCTAGAACGAAGATTAAATTATTTGATACAAATAATTGGTCAAACCTGAACGAGTAGCCCTTCAATAATACTTACCTTTTGGACCGGGTAATCCAGGTCTGGCCATCATGGTACCGCTACCCATTTGTTCCTATAAAATAAGCACAATATTAGAAATGCATGGACCCATACTACCAACCCTTTGATGTATTCAGAAATGAAACCTTCAGCAAGTTTCTTGGTCTCCAATCCGGCTGCATTTATTTAGGATCGCAACGTGCAGTTATAATCATTTACCATTTCAATAATAATGTTAGGTTTAATTAATATGTGACTTACGTCCATTCCTAAGAATGTCGGACCCGCAGAAATACCCGGAGGGCCAGGTAATCCCTTAAAACAAATCAAATTCAGTTAATTCTAGTGAAACCAAGAAATAACATTTATATCCCGTTAATTGCATTGAGTTCTTACAGGCAGCCCCGGCGGTCCAGCCAATCCCGGCTCTCCCTGGAATTCATACACAAAATTGATAAGAAAAAAATTAAATCCCTTATGAAATTAATTAAGCGTCTTAAGTACCTTATGACCTTGAACTCCTTCTGGCCCCATTTTCCCAATATCTCCCCTAAATTTTAAAAATCCAGAAACCCTTCATGTATCTAGAGTATAAAATTGTATGATATTGTCATTTTGTCACATTTGATTTACCTGTCGCCTTTTTCTCCCCGCAATCCTAAGATATTAAAAAGAATAATGTAAATATTATTATGACCAGTCATTTACATATAAATATCTTGTGAGTAGTTTCCTTTAAATAATTATTCTAATTGAAACATTAAAATCGAGCTACCCTGTATGCCCAAATTTCCTTGAGGTCCAAGAGGTCCTTGCAGTCCTCTAGGCCCTACTTCCCCAGGGATACCTTTCATACTTTCTGGAATCTTAAGTAGAATTTCCGTGTAGTTGCAAGAACAAACTGGAGCACTGCTGCTAGTAGTACCAGTACCACCAGTATCAAAAGGCTCGTTCTGTGGATTGATACATTTTAGTGCATATCCAACCAATGGAAGAAATTAAATAAATTGTTTTTCGAAGTTTCTCTTCATGTGCTTAATACACTAGATATTGTATCGGAAATTGTATCCTTCTCTTCGTTATTAATTGCCTAATTTTATTTGTCCCTTTCCCTGCAAAAGATATCTTTGCCTTTTTCAAAGCACGTTGCGAGATTCATTAATCAAATTTAACGAGGTCCTACCCTCGTTCCTCAGAAATGTTCGTACTTATTCTATGTCTGTCTGGATGTAATGTACTAGAGTGTAGACAAAGACTTTTCCATCTGCTATACCTTTCCGTAAATGTATTCGGAGTGTATAAATAAATGAAAGTGTGATATTATGCACATCACATTACTCCATATTACGTGTAATACTTGATCCTAGTGTACATTATACAGGGAAATCGTATATGGAAGCAAGACCGCTAATGGGGCAGTAAAAAACAAGATAGACCAGTTACTACTCTATTCTTTTCGTCTTTCTAACGTTGGAAGGTTATTTCTTTTTTCTTAATTTGGGAGCACCATTCTGTTTTTAACAATCCTTAATGTGTGCATACGAATGCTTACTCAAAGAACGGGTGATAACACATATTTTTCATTCTTAGTCTGGGAAAAGCTACCTTTTCTTATCGTCTGTAAACTAATCAATATTCTTGGGACATCCATTATTATCGATTCGTTAGTTAATGAACCGTTAGTCATTCATAAAAGTGGCCGTATGTTTTATATAATCAGCACTGGAAAGTTGGTATGGTATTTAATGGTGCGTAAGTGCTAAGTTTTGTATGGGGTAACCTTAAAAGACAGAGAAATGGACAGAAGAACACGTCCAGAACTACTAAGAAAGTTTTAGTAAGAATACCTACTCAATGTTATATAAGGGATAGATACAATAAACAGCATTATAAATAATATTTGAATCGTTCCAATTTCCGAATTGAAGGATTCTTTCAGTTGCAATTCCCAGTTACAAATACAAAATGTTAAAACTTAGTATTGCACGTTAACAATAAGCATTTACAGTTTATAAGTTTTATTAGTGTCTATATTAATATTATACTGCAGCCCGATTGCTTTTAAAACCAAACATTGTGCTGACGAAAGTCAAAGCATTTCCACTAATTTATTTGGTATAGAATTTGTATAGGATTATTAGTATAGACCAGTGTTATGTGAAAAACGTTAGTAGTGTCATTAAGTGTGGATATTGGTGTATACTAGTGAAAAGTCAGGAATTATTGTAAAATACCTCTATTCCTGATCTAGATCCAGAATCAGGGAATGTTGGCATTCGTCCGGGGGGTCCAGGTGGGCCTCTGACCGAAGCCCCTGGTTCACCCTATTTAAATTACTCCATGACTTAAGATTTAGTAATGCGAGCAAGTAAGATACTTATGATGAAGATGTACAAACAGGATACCAACAATCAGCTATAAACTATTAGAGTGTGCGCATGCAGAACTGTATTGCATGAAAGCAGACATTACAGATATTTGGCAGTTAGCTTCGAGGACAGAATAATAGACATTCTACGGATAAAGCAATAAAAAGCAAAGAATTTTACTCCAATTTCAATCCTACTTTAAAGAAAGGTTGTATCACAAATTCTAGAATAGACTAACTTTTTGCATACACCTCTCATGAAACGAAACAATCTATTCAACTCAAGCAGGTAAATAAATAGAAATTGCTAAAATTACAGGAAAGGGATTAAAGGAAATTTTGCATACTTGAAAGATGGTTTTATCATGTACTAAGAGTAGATACAGTATTAATTTCATGCTTTGTGATAATATATTTGAAGTGGGCACGATGGTTGCAGTACCAATGTCATTTGTCCATACTTGTAAGTACTATCTGTCTATAATGCTTACCCAGTTCCTAAAATACAAAACTCCATTACTCATAATGTTTACTCATTAAAACTAGTCGACTTGTGTTAAGTTTGATTCACAAGTTCTACCACTAAATACATTTCTAAGGGGCAACTAAAACTAGATGTTACAATACAGAATAGTTGTATTATATGAGACTATTGAGACTACTGACTCTATTACTCACACAACAGACACCCTAAGTGAAGTAAGTTTCGAAGATATTCACTCACAACTAATTTGATCACGACTTCTACTCTAAATACACACTTTACGTGGATTCGTGGTCAATATTACACTATAATTACCTACTGTGACCAAGCACTTGTAGTTTCTAGACTTCTCTAGCACTGGATTGATAATTGAGATTCATACGTAAAGACCTTCACCTTTTCTCCTTTTTGACCCTTTATATTGAATCCTGCCAAATTGAACGGATCGGAAGTGTCTGTGGGCGATGGCGGCGGCCTTGGTGGCGGGGGTGGCAATCCACCTGCACCACTCCCCATTCCAATTTCACTCTCATCACCATCCTCATCATCATAAGACTTCATGCAAAATACAAACATATATAATCAAAATGAATTCTCACAAACGATACGTTTATTAATACAGTCCCACTCAACGTCTCAGCTGTCTAACCAATTTAGTCTGTGATTAACTTATAATCAGATGTCATAAATTTACAATAGTTTCACCTAACCATTAATGAAGCAAAAGATAATACAAGCATTTAAACTATTAAAATATAAAATCATAATGTAAAAGAGACAAACCGGGTAGTTATAAAAACCGTCGTAATCGCTGGATCCTTCAGACGAACCAAAACTCTGTACAGAAAACGTAAACACTAATAAAAATACAACTACACAAATAGATAGCGAAACGAAACAGAAAAGCACAATCTAAAAATGATGCAACGTCTATTGAGACAGTATATCAGAATCAGAGTATGTGGAATAGAAAAGTAATTGTATATCCTTTTAGAGATTTTATGGCTTTTACATAATTCCCTGTAATTATTAAGTATTAACAAGAGCCACGAGTCAATGAGTCACTTAATTGAAATATTATCGTATGAAGATGAACGAAAGATTATTGCCGGAAAGCGTAATCGTATAAGGTAACAAGATTAACAGGTAATCATACTTTTAGACAAAATGTTGTCAGTCAATATAAAGTATTTAGCCTCAGGTGGGTTGTAATTAAGCTTTATATTAAGTCAGTCATATAAAACACCTTGTTATCTAACGCATAGCCTAATTTGAAATCTAAACAACACGTGCCTATTAATGGGCCGTAGAAATAGTTTGCGACATCGTTTGTCTATCTCTATGCAAATTCTCGAAGCATAATAATATTCCTATGATATTAAGTATCTATCCATTACAATTTTAGTGGAAAGTTATTAACTGGTAACTACACACCTGTGTGCATTCTTTGCTACTATTACTTGATGTATTATTACATGGTTTGTTTTACTTGTAGTTAGTAGTTGCACTATCGAAAATTTGAATTTGGAAATTTAGCATTGGATTAGGTTGCAGAGCTGCCATTAAATCCCTTGTGTTAAAGTGCAATTTATTCTTACACGACAGTAAGATATATGGATCCTCTCAAGACACTTTTGATATATTGGATACCACTTCATTATTTGCATATTTTGATGAGGAACCTTTTCATGCGTATACGTTTCAGCCCTTCCGTCGCTCATATGCATGAACACTTTTTCCTACAAACTTGCAAACTCATTGTTACACCATTTTGCGAAATATCTTATTTTCATCCTACTTACAGTCGCCACACCTCCAACTAACATAACATTATCTAGAATCCTTACAAATAAGTAACATTTCACTTCTGCTACCAGAAAAAGCTTCTAATACTTCGACATAGAACTAAACAATTTGGCTAATTGCGAAATTAATAATACCCTGCAGTGTATTCAGGAAATATCTATTGCATGTTGTTGTATAAGTAGAAACAATATTTTAGTTTGCTTATGCTTACGGTGCCACTAACCCAATGATTTTAAACACCATGGTAGAATATCTGTACCTAAGTAATGTAAGGAATATTTATTGATCAATGAAATAAAAATTAAAGGCTCAATAATACATAATAGTCAAAAAACAAATTAATTATATTACTACCAATAATCTGCGGTAGTTGTGAATACAGTATGCAAAACTTATTTTTAAATTATCAAATCCCATGAATTCCCTATGACATTCATATTTTATGCCTTTGCACGCAGTCAATTATAATGCATTATAATGGCCAGATACTGCTGGTTAAGGGGTACCTGTACGATTTGCCATGCTGTACGAGTCACAGCAAGGTATTCATTACAACTGATGCCCAGCTATTACTATCTACCCTCAGTGGTACTTTTTCCTACTCTAGCTACAAAATGCGTCCAAAGTTAGGTGTTCGATTATCGTTTCACCCGACATCCAAAGTAAAACGTGCCGAAAGAGGTAATTACACTTTTAAAAGAACCCGAATCAGATTTGGTATAAATATTTGAGTATGTTCTTATTAATTGTTGTAGGTGTACTTATAATTTATATATGAGCAGCAAACAACAACATAAAGTGCAAATAGAAATTGAAGCAATGCACATCCAGTGCTGGGAAGTGAATGAAATTCAAAAAATGAGGATGATAACAATGATAAGTTTGGAGGGATATGAAACTCTATTGATTCTGAGAGTAATAATGAAATATGGATATATATATATTGTTTAATAACTTGGGATTCTACTGAGATGAATAGGATGGGAAGTGAGACAGAAAGAAAACAATAGAGAAGAATGAATGTAAAGTTGAGACAGACCGAAAGGGAATCGTCACATTGAACTTCAGCAACTCCAGGCATCCCGTACAACTTCAGTTCTTGAATGGCACCCTTTATTAACAAAATCGCAAACACGACACGTAGTTTCACAATCAAACTCATTATAATTTTAGTTTCTCAAGTTTTGTCACTCACACTTATCTTGACTTATATTTAACTTCTGTACATTACAGATCGGAATTGATTTACGTATTGAGCTTGAACTAAAACATACATTTAGTGTATGCCCCTGAAAACTATTCAATGCGAGTACCACACGCAACATTACTACGTGTATCACGTAGTAATCCCTATATCACTAAGAGTTTACAATTTATGAGTATGCACACAGGCACTCTAATTTTGTTGCAGACAGGCAGTCGATTCAATATCAACAACCACATGATCTTTGAATGTTACGTTATTGAAGAGGTGATTGCTCTTCTGTAGCAACTGAACCATCCTTGTCTGAAGTGCATAATATTACTTATGAAGTCTTGCAACATGATCTTGAATTAAAATGGAAATAATGCGTCAAAAAATGTAGACTCTAAATGCGTTGCTACATTATAGCTACTCCCACATACACATCACACTACAAATGGATGAGAATAGAATTGCTTAACCATCTCATATCTGATATCTCATATAGATAATAAGATGGATTTTTAAATAGCTATAGATATGGTATGTGTTGGCATTCTGTTCAGCTACTACCAATCTACACATTTTCAGTATGCTAATGATTTTAGCGAATCATTAGCTTGAAATGCACCAAGTATGCTTTGATACGTGTTTATTAGAATTTTATCGAGATATTGAGTGAGAATAGTATGGTCGGTAATGCCATGCTGGGATAATTTATATTTTCTATTGTAATCCTATCGCTACTGTTTCGCACATTAAAGTCAGAAGGAAATGGTTGGTTAGCACTTGATAGTAAGATACAAAGTCAAAGTATGTTCAATATTTCAGCCAAGGACCAATTCCACACTCCTTTTGAGTTTCAATTTTGCATAAGTAGCGTTAATAATCGATTTGTTTGCAACTCACAGCTCGGGACAGAATTTAAAAAAGTGTGAGCTGAAGCTGCTATCTTTTTTGCAACCATAAAAGCAAGGTATAGAATAAAATTTGGTTAAGCTAGTGATTCGACTGGAAAATTCCGTCAAATCTTCATCTTGTAATGAACACCTCTTTCATGTTTCATCGTGTATGTACATGTATTAAACAGTCTTGTCTGAGTTCTTTTTACAACCACAGCGGTCCAAAATGAGAATGATCTCACCACATATGGTAAGAAAGGGCACGCATTCCTTTATACAGTCAATAATTCAAACCAACATTTAGTCTGCGACAAAGTTTTATGAAATCATGACGGCATAACACATTTGTAGAAGAATAATGAGAAGTATGATGGGTCTGCAGGTCATATATATGGTTATCATGAATAATAACCATTCTCAGATAATCAAAAAATTAATAAGAATAAATTACGTGTACACATCAGTAAAGTGCTCATGATGCAATATAGAGCTGCCTAATGTGTTAAACTTGCAAGGTATGCTGTCGTAGTATATTTACGAGCTGGCATAAAATGGTGGAGTTGATATAAAATGTTTAGCGTAAGTAAATACAAGTAAGTACAAATGGAAAAAAACAAATGACAATGACTCCTACGTAAGATGGGCATATTATAAACAATAATACTGTCACTCCCTACACGTAACAACATGATAGTACATTATATATCATTTTCAAGAATGGGGCTTCTCTATTCTAATAAGATTTTCCTTAATATATGTATTTCAATTACAATATTTTAGCAATAAATGCTGATATGACTGAGTTGAACTCACTCTGAGCCAAAGACACTGTTTTCCTACATGTTTCTATACATTGTAACTTGGCTAAACACTAACAGCCACTTGACGGCTTCTTTTGCGATTATTTGCAAACACGAAAATGCTTGTGCTTATTGAATAAATACAGTAAAGCCCTGTGTACATACACATTTCTATTAAACTGAGTGTTCTATCATGTACCTTGTAAATATGAGAACTAATAAACATAACAGGCTAAGTAAATACAGGATTGCTTTAATACTTTCACCATAACAAGACAGACTAATGGAATTAATGTAAATCTGTCTGCATCATTTACTAAATCCCAAGTAACCCTAAACTGTACAAACAGCTCAGTTGGCAAACATCTATTTGTCATTAATTGCAAGCCAGCTTTACTTTGTTCTTCAAATTAATGACTTCGTATCAATAACAGTTTTTCTGAGATGACCTGAAGCAAACAAAAAACTTGGACAGAAACAAATGATAAAAATGCATTGAATTTGCATATAAATTGCGTACAACATTTTGTACATTTTCTATATACATACTACAGACAGCGCTTTTCATTAACTACTACAATGGGATAGTTTTACCCGCTGGATAATCCTATGCTTTGCAGTAGAGATCACTATACTATCAACAAAAAAGGCATGAGATGCCGATTAGCATAAGTAAATATTGTTGGAGTTTAGCGAGCGGATGATCCTAACTGAATTATGTATCTATTACTGGTCTCTTTGCTTTTCACCATGCAGACTTGAGCAACATGAGAACGATTACTTGAGGCAGACAGATGCGTTTGTCTAACTAATGCATATACAAAGTATAAGCAGCCACTTTCAGCGATAAACGAATTATAGAGACACTTGAGTTTGTTTAGTTTCTCTTTTAAGTGATTCAGCTAAAGAATCTCTTTCCCAGACAAAGACAGATTATCAACATTAGTTACAAAAAAGATCTGCACACATTATTCATCAAAATTACAGGACAGTGACAACTTTTTCGTCTGTAAGGATAATTAAAATGCACAGAACAAATTCTTTAACAGTGCCTTTGCTGACTTGAGTAAGAATAGTCGATGTGTGTGCTATATGCGATCAATTCCGAGTGACGATTCAATTATCATTAGGAAACCGTGAAGAAATTACTCCTTTAACACAATATCCCTTAGAGCTTATAATTTCCTCGGACTCTGCAATTATACGTAGCATGCTGATAATTACAGGTAGCATATCTCAATGCATGACTTCATGCTCTATACTTATGACTTCAATTACCGTCTCTACATTATCGCAAATATAATATGTGTGTATGTGTTGACGTCACTATTGAATAAATCCCCACTGGCACTGGGGCACGATCACGTTAAATCACAACACAATTGAACATTTTCACTATATTGACTGTTCACTAAGACTGGCTTGCAGAAGTATTTGTCAAGTCACAAATGCTATATAAAATATTGAACAAGAAACATGAATGCATTGTAACTTTGCGAATACTTCTGACTGTTAGTGTCTTATCACAGTTGGTCAAACCACTAAATGATTATTTCAAAAAATATAAACTAGTCAACACT